>OY720453.1:1650000-1774468 GCA_963082715.1 Harpalus rubripes | reverse complement strand
TTCGATAAAAATGGATTGGTTGTCGCAGATCAAAAACGCCAAAAAATCCTCTATTGTTCAAAATAATGTACGAAAAGTTCATTATCTTTTCGCAAATAATCGCGAAATGGCTGAAGAATATAATATGGATACGGAATGTTTAATTCGACGAGTGTGGAAAGTAAAAACAGATCTCGGTGGCGAAGGAACTTGGGAGGTAGAAATCGGTGAACCAGAACCGAAACCGCTGAATGAAACTACTGCCACTATTGCAGAAAATAGCAATCAGGTAAAGAAAAATACGTGAAAAAGAAAGGTTAGATTATAAATTGAATTTTAGCCGTTTGTTACAAGACGAATTACGAAAAGAAATTTGGAATGGCGTATAAGAAACCTTCCTTATCCTATAGACACATATTCCGTAACAGCGGATGCTGATAATATTATTGTAAGAACTTCGAACAAAAAATATTACAAAAAGTTAGACATTCCAGAGTTACAAAGAGTTGGATTACGTCCTCTACAATCGAATATAGATTTTACACATAAGTATAATACATTAATAATAACGGTAAGGATTATACAAAATAAAATAATATGTGAAAAATGATTATGAACTGAATTTTAGTACAAAAAACCTCAAGAAGTTACAAATTTAGAAAACGCAGTTCTCAATGAAATAAAACAATTGAAACCAGTGTCCTTTTCTGAAACTCCTGATAATTGTAAACCAAGTTAATTTTATTTATACATTTTGTAATTTACAATAAATTTATGTGCGATATGTATTAACTTATTTATTTGATTAATTATGTCCTTTCGCCAGTAGAGGTCTATAGTGCAACATCTGCAAAGTGTGTGAAGATGCCAAAGCCAAAACGTACAAAAGCTGAACGCAAAATGCTTAGAAAAAAACGGGCTGTGCCCGATGGGTATGTAATATTTTCAATAAAACAATACATATATTTGTGTTAAACTGCTTTATTTCATTCATTTCACTGTGACATACATTACTTTGGACGTGTAGATGTTGGTTGTAAAAACACGTGTTGATATTGCTTTCTAAAGTTATTTGTTATTTAATTTGTTTGTATTTTGTGGCATAATTATTTGTTAGTAATATTTATACAATTAGTGAAATAATATGTCATATTATTGAGCAATTTTCTATATTATTTGAAGGTTATACTGTCACATTATTTTCGTTGACAGTTCAGCCATTTCCAAATAGGTGGCTCTGCAAGACTTGTTACAGTAATTCATATGTTTTTGTTGTTTATTGTTGAAATAATTGTTGTACGTGTTTTTATTGATAAATTATGTTATAATTAGTGTTTATTTAATGTACAAATGGTAATAATTGTTTTTAAAACATTATACTGCATATCTTGATTAAATTTAACTAAAAATTGTTATTTATTGTTTGTTTCAGATGGCTTACAATAAGTGCAATGGGCTCACAAATTACTGGGACGCAATTCCTGCCTTTCAAAGTACCTCTAAAAGATGTAAGTCTTGAATTTTTATTTCTATTTTCTGCGTATTATAATATTTATCTACATGGGAATATTTTTACCGCCATAACTGATTATTCTAATCAGTATATCTGTTTCTAAGAGCTGCATATAATAATAGTAACATGATGTGTGTATATTCGTGTGATAAAAGAATAGACGAGTTTTGAGATAGCGTGTAGAGCACAGGTAGTAACGTATCGGAACTATTGACTGTTATTTGCCGACAACCGCAGACTTAAGGGCCGTACTTACATAAATTCACAGCGACATTATAATATTCATTTTTGTACGATACGTTCGATAATTTTTATAGTAAGAACTTCTCATCAAATGAATTTTAGAAATAGTCCATCACGATTTTTTAAATATAATTATGAAACTGATAAATAATAATTGGTGATCTATAATTATAGAAAGTCTTAGTTTTTGTACCTAGTTGTACCTACGAATTTTAAAACTTTACAATTACAATAATATTGTAGAATAATTTCTAAACACAAATAATAGAAATGATTAGAAATGTCAAATGACAAAAAGTTGTCATTTACTACTCAGTTGCCCTCTAGTGGTGTTACCAATACTATTGCATATAACAACGTAATCACGAATTATTTTTTCAAAATTAAATTTCAACGAAATGTGTCATTTATATGAGGTATTTACGAAAATTCTACCGGTGAACTGTTACCGGTAAACAGCTTTTTATCAGGTTATAACTACCGGAATCGATATTTTAAGAACGTAAGTGGTAAACAGGGTAGATCCATAACATATGAAAAAATTTAAAACAGGTTAGAAATTTAACGTAGTTAACAAACTGAGCAGAGTCCTACTTTGAACACATTTCCACTTCGCTTCACTTTGCATCACTATTTTTTTTTTTGAGATTAGATTCTTCATGAATCCGTTAGATTGATTTGGTAGATATTGAACAATTTTCGAACACGGTAACTTTTCACCACTCATGTTTTCGAACACAGTCGGTAGATGCGGTATCTACTGGTAGAATTTTCGTAAATATGTATTTTCTATAAAATCCATACAGAAAGTTCCTTGCAAAAGATTCTAAATTTCTTTTATGTACATTACCTTTCGACAGCTGTATGTATTTTATACAAATTCCATACAGAAAGTTTCGAGCAAAAAGATCCTATATTTCGAGTAAAATTATAACACAAATATACTATGAATTACGAATATGTCAATTGCACTTGCCACTGACATCTTTCAATCAGAATTTTCTTAATACGAGTATAGTAGCTGTTTCTAGCATAACTGGCTAATTTATGAAATTTAATTTCTTTATAATTTTATAACTATATCCATTTAATATGAAGTATAAAATGCAGTTAAATCGTATAGAGAATACAATGTTCTTTAATATTTATAATAACATAAAATGTGAAAAAATGATATTTAATATCGTTTTTTCAAGAAAAACTGTTAAAATCTTCTAATGAGGGTACTTCCGGTTGATAAATTATAACTAAAATCTAATCAGCTATTCATATGGATGCGACGAAGAGGAATATGAAAGAATTATAATTTCTGGAATTGTAGTTATTGTAGACGAAAATTTTGTTACACACACACGCGCCCGCGCGCGCACACACACAAACACACACAAACACACACACACACACACACACAAACACACACACACACACACACACACATACACACTTAGACGCACACATACACACTTAGACGCACACATACATATAGACATCATCGTAAAAATAGTAAAATTGTATTATAGGGACCCTAAAACGTGCTTATTCATTAATAACTCATCACCGAATTTTTTGATCAAAGACAATAAATACCTTCCTTACCTAACGGTTACGGAAGGTAAAAAAAATCGTGTTTATTATTTTATTATAAAGAACAACATGACCACAAAAATTTATGAATATATGGACAATCACTACACCAAATCATCTATGCGTTAAATATTTTCTGCTAATTATTATCTGTAAAATAGTATATTATGTTATTAGGAGTAGAAAGCGGTCTTTTTGTGTTGAACCCAGCTATTGCGGCCGAGGCGCTAGCCGAGGCTAGGCAAGCTGGGTAAAACACAAAAAGGGCGTTCTACTCCGAATGACATATACTATTTTTTCTTCAAGTGTTTCAAAGAATTTATTGACTTTTTTTTTTGGAATTTTTTATCTGTAGTGTTTGCAATTTCAGCCAAAGCTGGCTTTGTACACTACAAAACAAAAACGATACAACTGCCAAATAACAATTTTCAATATAATCTGTGTTGCTGTGACAACTGCCGCCGCCAGCGGTGAACTAACACACTAACATGTTTTTACTAGTACAACAAAAACAACATTTTTGTACTATAGTAAGACAATGAACATCTTCTATAATGTGTATATAGGAGCATAATATGAATATTATAATACGCTTGAAGAAAATAATTTTTTATCTGCTACGAATTCTATAATGAAATTATAAAAAACCTAAGTTCGATTCTGCGTATTATATTTCTTGTTGTCTGCACGTAAATGGTTTCTCTGCATTGTTTGTGGTTCTCCGATCATTTTCATAAAATAGCCGTAAAACTACCCCATACGGTTTACGGTTCAACCACAGAATTAATTTATCACTCTGCGAATTCCCAAGGGTGTGAAGTAGAAGTAGGTACCACAAAGAGTTATGGAAATATTATTCAATTACCAAAAATCGTTTCTTAATTTCGGGAATTCATTATCATTAAAAAAAGATAAAGAATGGTTAACTTATTTGAAAATTGAAAAATAATAGGTTTTTTTTGGTATTAGGGAGGTATATTTTCATAATTATTAAATTTAAAAAGATGTTTATGGACTATAAATAATACAAATTATTAATAAAATATAAGGTAAGGAGCCCTGGTGGTGCTTTTTCCATGATAGCTTTAAGGACGCCTGATAAGCTCCATTAAATTAAAAACAAATTGGCACACCCAGAATTGGGTAATAATAATAAACAGTGATGATATATTTATTTATTTATTATCAATATCTATTTAAAATTAGAAGTTTTGTAAATGAATTTAATTGTTATGAAATCTGTTTTTTGGTTTAAAGATTGATATTTTTATTCAAATAAGTGTAAATATATTAGAAAAATATGCAAATGAAAATAATGAAATTGATATTAACATAAATTTTTGTGGCACATTTTAATGATAAGCGTGGGAATATAATATTTATATTTGATGAACATATGAAATTATTAACTGTTAAAAATTTGATATATCCATAAATAAATAATATTTGGACAAATTGGAAACAAAATTAACATATAAAATTTGAATTTCAACGAAATTGTTTGTAATATAATTCATCCTTCACACATGAACAAATATATCATCATGCGAAAGGAAAATCCCATCAGATAATCGCCTAGGGCTTAGGTGTTTTATAAAAGCCAAATTATCAAACCTTAATATAGCGGTTTTACAATTTGGATTATTGTTAAGATTATTATTTTTACCTCCCGCTACCCTTGGTGAGGGAGGTATAGGGATCGTGCTAAAAATCGCATATCGAGATTCTGGTTTTAAGGTTCCTAGAATCCGATTTTCACGATAATGCGTGTGTGTATGTGTGGATCCTCCGCTCTAACTCGAATACTATTATTCGGAAAATTTTATAACCTTGTGTTTCGACCTTGTTGTAATATGGAAAGAACCCATTATATTTTGATGTACATTGGATACTCGGAAATGGCACTTTACTTGAAGTGTAAAATAGTTTTTCTTTGAAAAATACCTTTAAATATTATTTTTTCGAGATTTATGTTATTATAAAAATGAAATATTATTAAATTTTCTACAGGTTTGCATTGATACTTTTTCAATATAGTTTATGTATAAATTCATAAAATTATCTATAATTTAAAACCCGGAGCCTACGCTTTAAACAAACACAATCCCTTGGTTACACAGTTCATATCTCAAATGTAACCGGCAGATAAATGTTACTGTCAAAGAACTAATCAATTCAAATTATTAATAGTAACGTTTGGAACTTAATACAGTTTTCCATAAAAATCAAATGGCGTGAGGTATAGTGTTGGCCACATCAGATTTTTATCTTCCGTCACCTTTATAGGTAAGGAAGGTATTGTCTTTGGTTAAGAAATATGGTGGTGAGTTTTTAGAGAATGAGCACGATTTAGGGTCTCTGGAATACGATTACACTATTTTTACGATGATGTCTGTATGTGTGTGTGTGATGATTTTTTCTCCGTCGATAACTCCAACCTACAATTCAAAAAATTATAATTCTTTCGTATTCCTCTTCCTTACATTCATATGAAGAGCTGATTAGGTTTCGGTATATTTGGCCGACCGGAAGTACCCTCATTTGAAGATTTTGACAGTTTTCTTGAAAAATCATTTTTTCACATTTAATGTTATTATAAATATTAAAGGATATTTTATTCTCTATTCGCAATCGAAATTAACGATAGAGGCGCTGATTTTCGGAACAAGATGGCCGCCATACGATAGGTTTGACATGTGGCAGTTCAGATTGTTCACTGTGTTTCATTGACTGTCTGTACAAATCGAGTTTAAAACCGTATTTATATAAAGGCGATAAGTTTAATTTTTTAATTATTAATTAGTACACTATTCACTCAGCTGTCACTTATTCAATATGACGCTTGTACGATTGCTTTCTGAAGTACCGATTTGCGCCACTAGAGGGAAAATTTTATCTACGATTGCGAATACGATTTGATTACATTTTATACTTCATATTTAATAGATATTGAGTTAAAAAATTATAAAGAAATTAAATTTTATAAAGCAGCTAGCTATGCAATAACACTGGAAACAGCTAATGTAATTAAAAAAATTCTGACAGATGTCAATGTCAAGTGCAAATGACATAGTATGTTTGTGTTATAATTTTACTGAAAATATAGAATCTAGAAGAAACTTTTTGTATGGAATTTGTACAAAATAGATAGAATTGTGGGAAGGTAATGTGCTGGAAATATAGAATCTTTCGCAAGAAACTTTCTGTATGGAATTTTTATAAAATACATAGAACTGACGGAAGGTAATAAATATGCTGGCCACATCAGATTTTTTATTATGAAAACATATTGTTTTGTGGGATTCAAATCTCAAACCAACTGTTTAGCTTTCAACCATAAACCTTGTACTAACTATTCAATAACTATCTATTTATATGTTATTTATAGGTCAATTATATTTCCAATGGTGTAATAATTGTTTCTTAATTATACATACTGAGAAATATATAAGATTGATAGTTCATAAGTGTGAAACTACCCAGCATTTAGTGTAAAAATTATAGTCTTGAATCAATTAATCAGATCACAGGAAATGCTTCACGGTTCACGAAAATTATTATTGAATGTTCTTTTTATCAAACTTTCGTAATAAATTTTTCATGACGTTTATTTTTACGCAATAGATTTATGACGAAAAATTGTTGATGAATTTTATATTTGTTTTGTCTTTCACTAAAAATTCAGCGATATACAAATAGCTGAAATTCTCACAATAATTGTGAAATATGATTTACAGTATTTGCATTTTTACAGCATTAGTTAATATTTATTTATGGTTTCAAATTAGTAAATAAGAATAAAACGACCACACCTAATATGAACCAAAGGTGTGATGATATATTTATATGAATAGTAATTATTAATGTTTATCTCAATGATGACATATCAAAGGATAATCTCGTATGTCTACATATATGAATGAGATATACGACGTAATTCTTATATACATACATAATCATTTAATAATCCTCTTATAGTGACAACATGGCTATACGAAAGAGTAAATAAATAATTTAATTCCTTTCTTGTAAAAAATGGGACAAGACTTCTTTTTAAAAATCTTATGATACTGTAACGTTTTTATTTATTTGAGTGAAGTGTAAATATTAGACAATAGGCTACTTCCGTGGTACTGAAAATCTGATATCTATCATTAAATACCTAAAGTTGAAAACGTATGTAAAAAAAATATTTGTTTTTTAATATATTAAGAAAGAAGATTTTCTTTGACGTCATTATTTTGAACTGGAGAAAGGGATGCATATTTAAGAATGTAGCCTGTAGATGGCGAGCGAGTGCGAGTTTTAATTTGATTTTGACATTAGTTCATTTTTTTGTTACTGTCTCTCTTCTTTATTATTTACAATTTGCGTGGTTTCTGTTACTTTTATTACGTATTTCGATTTGTTAAGCAGGATTTTGAAGGATTTTAACTTAGCTTATACTCGTGCAAGATTAAAATGACAAACGAAAATATTAACCTCCGAACTATTATTCAAACGTCAAACAGATGATCTGTCTTGTTTAAATTACCGGCACATGCCGTTGCTATTGGACGTACCGATGTTATTGCTTTACGGCCATTCATTGGTTCGGTGTAATATTCAAATTTCATTATTTTTTTCTGGCCAATAATGAAAATTTTGCCAAAAGAAAAAATATGGGTAGCAAGTTTTTATCTTCTCTTCAAAAATATTAAATTAAAAAATGGTACACAAGTAGCCCATTATTATTAATTAAAATAAGTGTTTATTAAACTACAATGAAAATGACTATTACTAATATTAAACCATTATTAAAAAAAAAAAAAATTAAGACTAAAACACTTTATTTATTTAACAATTAACACATTTATTTATACGATCTTACTAATTATTTATTTCAACTTTTTATGTCAATTTTTATTTATATCACGTTCAACTGACCGCCTACTGACCTCCACAGCGTCTATATACTCAACAGCGTCTGTACATTCAACTGCTCGGACAGAAGTCACACTTTTCACCTTACTAACAGTCTAACTTCTACAGCTTCAATATCACCGACTGTTCGTATGCCACAATTCTTCACCACTACTGCCGAGTATCCACTTCCACTTGCCGTTACTGTCCTCGTATACCTAGCTTCCCAATACTCTTCAACACTACCGAGTATTCTCTTTCACAGCTATCCCGGTATACCAGTAACTTTCCGACTCGCCGTTACTGTCCTCGTATACTATAGCTCGTCAAAACTACCGAGTATTCACATCCACAGCTATCCCAGTTTACCAGTAACTTCCCGAGTACCTACTCGACACAAACTGCATACGCTCACCACGATACTGCTGTGCTTCTCCTAACACTTTACTCTCTAACACTCTATGTGAATGTCTCTATATGACTCTCCCTATGTAACTAACTCCCGAGTATAGCTGCGTCCCTTTTATACAGCTGCCATTAACGTCCAGAGAGCTCTAGAATGTTTGACCGCATAATAACAATGAACACAAAAGGTTCAGGCGACCGGAAGTAATTAAACACGTCGTGGCTTGTTTGTTTACGTAGCCCGACTGCACCTCTATACTTAGACGCTTCTTCAGCGTGTGCAACTTTCCCTTGTTGTACTACTGATGATGAGAACTTAGTTCTCGAAATACGTATTTAGTTTTTATAAAAAATAATTTTAAGGTTAAGGGGTAATTATAATAGTTTTTATTAAATACCTTTCCGTAAATCGAGGATGAGAAAATTTCCGGGAAAGTTCCCGGGGGAAAAAAAATCCCGACAGAAATGTTTTGGCGGCACATCACTAGTCGTGGTTGCATTTAAAAGGCAATACGTCTGCGCAAATTAAATCTGAGTTGGGCGCTATTGACGGGGATTCTGCTCCATCATTTGCCACCGTCGAATCAAAGTTGGAGAGATAGCAGAGGCTGTAGACATATCGGTTATCATTACTGGGCGTTCGGACCAAAAAAATACAGTCGAATAAACGATTTAAGTAACGCTGGATTTTTTTGCAAAGATTTTTAACTTTCGATTCGTTTATTTTATAGGCTAGTAGTAAAAAAAATATGTATCATAATGATTTATCTTTCTCAAAACATAGTAAAATGTGTGTAGGCGTGACGTATTATGTTTCCATTTTCGTATGTTTGTGAAAAACCCATTCTTTTATAAAATCATCAAAATATCCTGTTTTACATATGCAAAGATGATGTCATAATAAGAAAGTACATGTTGTAATGGACGCTGTAACACGATTACTGTAATAAATACTTCTACTACGTCCGTGTCAACGTATGGCGCCACCTGACCTTCAAAGGTCACTCTGATCACCGTGATTTTTTTGTAAAATGTCAGTCTGGTTAACTAGTAGGTATAGAACTAGCGATTACCTTAACAGATGTAGCTATTTGTTATCTTTTGTTCCGTAAGTCAGTTTTTTACAATTTATTGTTTCGTACGATAACAAATAAGAAAAATTGAAAGTGTCGTCATTTTTTGGGCCGAAAACTTCAAAATCTTAAAAATTTTGGTTTTTGTAATAGAAGTATACTAATTTTTCTTTCTTAAAATTTTCAAGCCGCAGGTCGATATAAAATGGGAATAGATATGAATTTGGCGACTTCGGCATTCGATTCAATGGAAAAAAAATCTGATGTGGCCAGCACATTACCTGCTGTCAGTTCTGTGTATTTTGTACAAATAGATAGTTCCTTACAAAAGATTATATTTTTTGTACATTACCTCCCGGCAGTTGTATGTATTTTATACAAATTCCATACAGAAAATTTCTAGCAAAAGATCCTATATTTCCAGCATTTCCAGTAAAATTAAAATACAAACACACTATCTCAATTTCACTTGATACTGACATCTTTCAATCATAATTTTCTTAATATAGTAGCTGTTTCCGCATAGCTATGGTTACTTTATGAAATTTAATTTTTTTTATAATTTTTTAACTCTATATCCGTTTAATATTAAGTATAAAATGCAGTCAAATCGTATAGAGAATAAAATATTGTTTAATATTTATAATAACATTAAATGTGAAAAAATGATATTTAACATAGTTTTTTCAAGAAAAACTGTTAAAATCTTCAAATGAGGGTATTTCCGGTTGATCAATTATAACCAAAATCTAATCAGCTCTTCTTTGGAGTTATCGCATTAGAAAATTTTGTTACACAAACACACATACACACGCACACACACACACATACACGCGCACATACACACACACACGCGCACACACACGCACACACACACACACGCACACACACACGCACACACGCACACACACGCGCACACACACACACACACACACACATACACACGCACGCACGCTCACACACACATCGTAAAAATAGTAAAATTGTATTCTAGGGACCCTAAAACGTGCTTATTCATCAAAAACTCACCACCGAATTTTTTGACCAAAGACAATACAAGGTGGCGGAAGGTAGAAAAGTATACAAATTTCCACATTTTTGGTCTTTTTCAGTTATTTTACTTTGGAAATTGTAAAAGGTATTTGAACCCAAATTGGGTAAATTTTGAAAGGGCATATCTTAGATATGTACCTGCGGTTTCAAAATTTGGAATCAGCTTGATGAGAAGTATATAGACACATCAAAATCTGCATTTTAATTGTTTTCCCAAAAATGGGAAATACGATTCTAAAAATAATTTTGCATAATACATATATCTTCATAAATTTGTTCTGTTAATTCAAATATTTTTTATAAAATAGAATATTTTTTATATTTGTTTTGTATTTATTATTTTTAATATTGTAAATTTGTTGATATTTTGTTGATCCCTATATAATTTATTGTTCTATAAGCTGAATTATACACCGGAAAAGGTTTCACCATTGATACAACGAAAGAAATTCGCCAAATTAGCAACATACTGCGATAAGGTCGTTAGTATAATATGAAAATGTGCATACGTTAACGCATATACAATTTCGATGATATTTTTGCTTGGCGCCGGCGTGGGTGTTATAATCTTCACGAACCACGACCACGACGGAATAAAGAAACAACAAGATTTTTATTCCTCGCTTTATAATTTAATATATTTATGCACCATTTCACGGGAGTATAATCGTAAATGAAATTTATTTCAAGCCTACTGCAAGGCGCGAGAATTAATAACATTAAATATAAATAATCAACGTTTGAGAATGTCTCAGGAGAGATTACCAACTAAGTGGTTACAGTGTGGATTGTAGAAGGGTTTAATTTCCATTAATATACAGTGCATCTAGTCCTCTTTAGTCCTTTTTACCTCCGGCTACCCTTGGTAAGGGAGGTATAGGGATCGTGCTATAAATCGCATATCGAGATTTGGTAAATGAGCATGTTTTAAGGTCCCTAGAACCCAATTTTAACATTTTCACGATGATGTCTGTGTGTATGTGTGTGTGGATCCTCCACTCTAACTCAAATACTATAATTTAGAAAATTTTGAAATCTTGTATTTCGTACTTTTTCTGTATTGGAAAGAGCCCATTAGATTTTGGTGAAAATCGGATAACCGGAAATGGCACTTTACTAGAAGAAATACCTTTAAATGTTTTCGAGATTAATGTTATTATAAAAATTAAAGATTATTAAATTTTCTATAGATTTGCATTAATACTTTTTCTATATATTTTATGGATAAATTTATAAAATTATCTGTAATTTAAATCCCAGATCCTACGCTTAAAACAAGCAAAACGCAGTTATTCAAATGTATACAGCGCGTCTCACAACTCGCGCGACAGACGAAACTGACACTTGCCGACGACAATAGGTTGCCAACAAATAGAAGAAAATAATTTGCGGCTGCTTGCATAACGGAGTTACAAGACTTTTTAATCCACCAATCCCGGACGGATATCGTGAGGTGTGATGATATTATTACAAAATAAAACTGGTTGGTTTTAAAAATACTACTAGTGTGTTACAAAATTTGTTTGACTTACTGCAATTTTGACACTTTAGAGTTGACTTTTCACTGTCAACAAATTTAGGTTAACGAAGGTGTCATCCGAGGTCATCATTTATATCGTACAGTGAAACGTGTTGTAGCAGCTGTGTAAAATGTGTTAAACGAAAATATTATTGTCATTTGATCTGGCATAACTTGACCGGTCTCATGCGTCCTTGCGATGGCTCTCAATATCACTTTATGATCCACAAGATTTCTATCCGGAAAACGTTCCGAATAGACTCGTGCTGCCTCTCTGGCGTTACGTCCACATTCTCCGAAAATTATAATCATTTCTAAGTAATTAGAGGCTGAATACATGGTAAGAATTTGCCTTTTTTTATTCACCTTGTCAAATTTAATTTGACACTGACATTTTTCGAAAACTACAGTCGCTTACACATTTTAAAGAAGATTTGATTTGTATAAAACCCTAGTAACGTAAAATTACGGCAAACACACGTTAAAGGTGTAGGTTTCTGATTGGTCAATTTTAAGACGTCTTTTCTCGAATATCTTTTAAGGTAGATTTTTTTCTTCTAAATTACACATCCGAGTGCAATCTCGTGTTTCCTCATTCGCTCTGGGGCGCGAGTTGTGACATATGCTGTATAACATGTAACTGACAGTTAAATGTCACTATCAAAGAACTAATCATTTCAAAATAATATTAGTAACGTTTTAAAAAGAAAAAAGTAAATAGAACAATAGAAAATGAATTCAATACAGTTTCCACCATAAGTAAATATGTAGGTATGTATTTAAATGAATAAAAATGAAAGATTCACAAAAATATTTAAGCTGATCCTCATTTTTGGATTAGTGAATTCTATTCTATCTCTGTATTTAAAAATTAATCTTCATTTTATTATAGTTTCTGTGGCTCAAAGGTTAGAGCAACGCCTCATGTCATGAGTGCCCTCGGGGCTCTGGGTTCGAATCCCTCTAAGGCATGGATGTGTGTGAATGTGAACCTACTTTGTAATTGGGATTTAATCCTGTTGAGTGGTTTTAAAAAAAGGTAGTTACTTGGATTAGATTAGACTATATTTTAAGAAATAAACTGTTTTAAATTAGAGTAAAATTCGCTAATCCAAAAATAAGGATTAACTTAATCTTTTTTGTGACTCGGGCTGTAAATGGCGAGAGGTATTGTGTTGACCACACCAGATTATTTAAATAATTTTCTATTAAAATATTTATTGAAATTGATAGAATATATGACGATATACTTTATTTGTTTGTATTTCTATAAAGTGTGTCACCTTCTGACACATTTATTTATATCCAACCTGAATGTATTATTTATTGGGTAATAAATTTATATATCATCTTTATCTGATTGATACTTCATCGAATATAATTCAAGCTAGTTATTGTAAGCAAGTCTGTAATTTACCGTTCGTTTTAAAGTCATACCACAAATTATTTTAAATCCTCAGGCGTCGATAATAATCTAGCACACCCTCAATCATTTTTCAATGAGACGAGATTATACATATAAATATTTCATCACGATTTCTGCCTAGATTGGGGGGGGGGGGGGCAGCTCTCTTCTTTGACTTATTATAAGACAGTGCCTGTTCTCAGATTGGCAGCTGCGATGAACTTATTGTAACGTTTTTATTTATTTGGGTGAAGTGTGAATATTAGACAATTATTATTAGTTAAAATAAAGGTTTTTTACTATAACTAAATATTAAAAAGGTATTAAATAATGACGATTACTAATATTGAACAATTAATAAAAACTAATTGAGACTAAAACTATAGTTAACTAGATAACACTATTTATTTATTTATTTAACCAATTAACATTACTATTTATTTCCACGATATTACTAATTATTTATTTCACCATGCGTTTCAATCTTAGACTGTCGGTCTGTTGCACGCTCTTGTAGACTATTTATACGATATTTATATCACTATATTTATGTCACTATACAGTGTGAACACTGAAAACTGTGACATAGGAGTTTAAAATGGGAAAACAGTTTTTTACAAATATCATCTGTTCCGCTAGACTATAGTGGGAGTTTTTGATATGGTTGGATAGAATATTTAATTTGGCATCGAAGAGTATCTAAATACTCCTAATTTGGTGGCGTATTATTAAAATATTTGCGAAAATATAATGCAGTTTGACAGTTATTACTTATAATTCATTAAAAACAGTAATCATGGAAACGTATTCTGTAGCTGAATTGGTTAGATCGGGGCATCGTAATCATTATTCACGAGTTCAAATCCTGTCCGCCTCATATTTTTATTATTTTTTATTTTATTTTGTAAAATGTATTATTAAGTTAAAAAATTAAAATTAAAATTATTTGATAAATCAAGTATTTTATAGTATATACTCAACTGACTCAACAGCGACTGTATATTCAACTGCCCGGACAGAAGTCACACTTTTCACGTCACTATCTGTCTATTTATATAACTCACAGTCTAACTTCCACAGCTGAATCACCGACTGTCCGTATGCCACAATTCTTCACCACTACCGCCGAGTATCCACTTCCACTTGCCGTTACTATCCTCGTATACATAGCTTCCCAATACTTTTCAATACTATCGAGTATTCTCTTTCACAGCTATCCTGGTATACAAGTAACTTTCCGACTCGCCGTTACTGTCCTCGTATACTATAGCTCGTCAACACTACCAAGTATTCACATCTACAGCTATCCCAGTTAACCAGTAACTTCCCGAGTCCTCCACTCGGCACTATACTGCATACGCTCACCACGATACTGCTGTGCTTCACTAACACTCTATGTGAATGCCTGTATATGTCTCTCCATGTAACTAACTCCTGAGCATAGCTGCGTCCCTTTTATACAGCTGCCATTAACTTCCAGAGAGCTCTAGAATGTTCGACCGCATAGTAACAATGAACACAAAAGGTTCAATATTTCGAATTTTAAAATGGGACAAAATTAACCCCTGCGGTGTACTCTCCACGCCAGCAATAAGTGCCCGTGAGGTGACGCCTGGTAAACGCCCGCACGGTACAAATATGTCATCATCATTACCGATATCTGCGTACAAAGCAGATTGGCACACCCAGCAATGGGTAATATGCCGTGATGATATATTTATTTATTTATTTATTTTACAAAAGATTCGGGCGACCGGATGTAATGAAACACGTCGCGGCTTGTTTGTTTGTTTACGTAGCCCGGCTGCATTGCTATACTTAGACGCTTGTTCAGCGTAGCAGCGGGGATAACACGTTACATTATATTAAAGTAACCGACACCGGATACAATTTAGTTTTTCAAGGCAACCGGCGGCGGCAGCATAAATAAATATACTGTTATTACTATTGAAGATTGTTGTAAACCATGGTAAAAAAAATCCTTTGTCCTTGTGTGTCAAGTACCATTGAAGCACTTACCTTCCCCTTTCTAGCGGTACTTTTCCTTGTTCAGCCCTTCATTTACATAGTGTATTGTCCCGAGAATGTGTCACTTGTCTTCATTGGAGGTCCAACATCTTACAGCTCTCCTGATTCGTCTAATTGTATGATATTTGTGTGTTCCAATGCATTTATTCATAAACGAAGGGCAGTGAACTTGATCTTATCTACGCATTGTCTATTTTATTTTGTTTTTACAAGATAAATAATGAGGGTACTACCCTATGTTACTGCATTCTTCAAATGTGAACATATGAGTGGAATATTTGAGATTTTAAATAATATTTATTAGACGCCGGCGAAGGTAACTGCTTTTCAAGACTGGAAAACATCAAATAATAGGTACCTATATTATAATGTTTCCTAGAAAAATACCCCCATTAGATAAAGAAGAATTAGACCCACAATGCCTAAAAGAATTAACGATGGTATGACTAATAAAGGCGATGTAATCCAATATAAAATGGCGGAATACTTATTATTATTTTTTGTACCCTGGTTTTATTATGGAAAAAGAACTACACGTTTCTTATTAAATAAGTTATAACCATATTGACATTAACGTACACTAATTCACAATTTATTTCTTAATAAATAAACCCCGAATTTAAATATCCAAGAGCCATAATATTAGCAGCATGCATCACATATATTATTATTAACATGTCTGCACGAAGCCCATATAGTTCACCTTTTAACATCTTCATGGATTTGCGACCCCCTGGAGATAACCACGCTTTCAAACTATAAATAACTTGCTTCTCGCCGTGATAACATCGCTTCCTGGTGGCCCAGTGAAGACGACACCGGAGGTAGGTCTGTCAAATTGACGGGGGCTTATCATAGATGGAAGCATCGTTAATATTGGGGAGACAGTGACAATATAATCGGCCATACTCAAGTTACATGCTGGTAGGAAGAACTTAATAGTGTGAAATTTTCAATTTTGAAGCGGGATGAGTGGATAATTACTGTTTTTTTTTAAATAAGAGTAACAGATGGAAGACGTTTTCTTAAATTGTGCAAAAAATGATAGCAAATATACAGGGTGTTAATATAATATAATATAAAATAGATTTTTAATAATAAACTCATATCCGGACATGCACCGTTTTCGAGCTACAGGCTCTTAAAAGAATAATTATCTACTTTAGTTTTAGTTGGCTGTGCCCTTACACTTCATTCAAAGGCTTTTAATAACCCCGTTAAACCCCGCATGGCGTGTACTGCAGATAGTTTGTTGTTTTTTTTTAAAAAATATGTTTTTTAATAAATTAAGAAAGAAGGTTTTCTTTGACGTCATTATTTTGAACTGGAGAAAGGGATGCATATTTAAGAATGTAACCTGTAGATGGCGAGCGAGTGCGAGTTTTAATTTGATTTTGACATTAGTTCATTTTTCTGTCTCTCTTCTTTATTATTTACTATTTGCGTGGTTTCTGTTACTTTTATTATGTATTTCGATTTGTTAAGCAGGATTTTGAAGGTTTTTAACTTAGCTTATACTCGTAAGATTAAAATGACACGAAAATATTAACCTCCAAACTATTATTCAAACGTCAAACAGATTATCTGTCTTGTTTAAATTATCCGCACATGCCGTTGCTATTGGACG
This sequence comes from Harpalus rubripes, assembly GCA_963082715.1. Classification (NCBI taxonomy): domain Eukaryota; kingdom Metazoa; phylum Arthropoda; class Insecta; order Coleoptera; family Carabidae; genus Harpalus; species Harpalus rubripes. Next base: position 1,757,137 of record OY720453.1, on the reverse strand, counting down.
TACCGATGTTATTGCTTTACGGCCATTCATTAGTTCGGCGTAATTCTACGTCATACATAGCGGTAATTTAAATTTCATTAATTTTTGTCTGGTCAATTAATGTAAATTTTTCCAAAAGAAAAAAGATGGGTAGCAAGTTTTTATCATCTCTTCAAAAATATTAAATAAAAAATAGCACGCTAGTAGCCCATTGACGAGTAAGGTAAGAGGAGTTTATTTTGATTTGTGCATTTCGTGAATTTCATAAATTATCATGGTTCATCGTTGTGTTGTCCCGAAGTACCAAGAGTTTTCGACTTCAAAAAAATACATTTTTCTACAGTCTATATACAAGGTAGCCATTTGCGCTCTCTTTTGTCTACGCAAAATGTCACTTTGTCGCTCATGCGCGACAAAGTAGAAAAAACGCTTGCTGTCCCAATTTCTAAATACAATGTTGAGAAATGTCCCTTGTCTACATTCTTAATGGAAAGGTTTAGTTAGGAACTAATGGCACTACAGTTATACGTTAACCACCTTCATCTGACATATAACTGCTCTGTCGGTATATTACATAACTAAACAAAATGCCGTGAAAATAAGATAGGGCATTCATTTACAGAAACGAAAGTATAAAATTCTTAGATTAGATTGAAGCAATAGCTCAAGAACAATGGAAAATAACGATAAATTAAAATTAAATATAAAATAAATTGTGTGAATAGTTGTGCTGATTTTTCAGATTTTTTTTCTTGTTTTGGCAATTTTCGAACAGCCTGTAATATATTTTATAGTCCACAACTGATTCTTCTGAAAAACGCACTGGACGCCAATGTTTAAAAGAACAATACTTTCGTTAGACAATAAATATTTATAAAAACACTTGGTGGACCTAAACCAATACATGGTTATGGCCATAGCATAGCCACCCTGGATGTGTAAAGTTCTAACGCCAGTGGTGTTAACATCCGAACAATAGGCGATTTACACACATTAATATTAAGTTGACAAGGCGATAGACCATTGATAAGTTGAATATACGGGAAATATTAATAGAGGTGTTAGAGATACAAATATGAGACCAACGCATGAATAAAACAAGAGGTGCACACAACTACACATACTATGAATTATAATGCGCTGGATATACGAACACTTACAAATAAATATATCATAACATTCTTTTTCTCATAATTTTGGATACATACTCTATTTTACATCTTTTCAAAATTGTTTACCGTTTAAATTAAATATAAAGGGCTTTTCATTTTCAATATCCCGATTTTAAAATTATACAGGACGAACTATAATTATTTTAAAAACTATTCAATATTATTTTACGAAATTTGGTATAGGGGTTTTCCGATATGCCCGTATATCTAGATTTTAGTGAATAAGAACGTTATAAGGTCCAGATTATAACATTTTTACAATGATGTCCGTATGTGTGTGTGTGGATGTTGGATCCACGATTTCTCAAATACTTTAAGACAATACATTTCTAACAACGGATTCCTCAATCTAACAATAATGGGAAGAGTTGATTAAGTTTTGATAACAATTGGACAACCGGAAGTAGTAGTTACAAGCAAAAAATCATCTAAATATTATTTATCGAAAATTTATGTAAATACTTATATTAAAGAACGATAAATTCTTTATTCGATAAATATAAATTCATTATTATATCTTCTATAGATTTAGAGATAAAGAAATGCATAATAAAATAATTTGATGTAATAAATCTCAGATCAAACTACTTCAAGGCAAGAAATTCAAATGTTTATAATTGATACATAAATGTCACTGTCAAAAATATTTATACATCATTATGAAAATAAAAAAGTCAACAACGCAAAAGAATATACGAAAAAAGAATATAAAAGGAATTTGCGAAAAACTGACGAATATAAAGAAAAAGAAAAGGAAAGTAGAAAAAATGTATGTATTTTACATAATTTGTATTAAAATATTCCACAGATTTTGCAAATATATGTGAGAATTATTTTGTAGTGAGACATGAATATACGTATTTGTATTTAAAAATATTTTTTGGTTTATGCGTATTACCAGGTAAAATATCTGGCGAGAGGTTATGTGCTGGCCACATCAGATTTTTTATTATGTAAATGAATTCTTTGTTAAAAAATAAGGGTAGTTTTTGTAGCATGTCCTATGTTGCAAGTTGATAGATTTTTAGTAAAACGGATAATATTATTAGTAGTTATTAAATTTAATTGAAGTGGGCCATGGTGGAAAAAGAAGAAAATTGTATTTAGTACTTATTTATTATTTTTTATTTTAATGAATTATTATGAATTACTATCATATTAAATGTAAAATACGAAGTAAACAGAAAAAGAAAATATAACATAAAGCTAAAACAAAAGGTTCACAGTCAACTAAACTAAACTTATAAATAAATACTAACGTATGCTAAACTGCGATTTTTTCACTTTCATAACGCCTATCTCGTTGACAAAAATTGGATTAGAGATTCATATCAAGAAAAAAAACCCACAAAAAATTATTTATCATTGCTCTGAACCTCTTTCCATTGACGGACAACGCTTGGCCCTCAACGCTTTCAAAAAAATAATCCGCACCAAACAGTAACTTTTTCTGGGTGCAGTGCGAGCTTCATGATTTTTGTGAATTATTTTCAGTCCATATATGGCAATTTTGCTTGTACACAGAACCGTTCTGCCAAAAATGTACCTCGTTACTAAAAATGATTTTTTAGCTGAAATTACGAATTCAAGTGTTTAAAATTACCCATGGTTGCTGAACCACAGCAATTTGAAAAACCATGTAATATCTTAAATGAGCTTGCCACATTCAAAAATTTCTTGCTACGTCTATGATTTGCGCATTGCGTAACTAAAACATCTTGTTAGCCACCCCATCCCATAGATCATTATCAATCATCCCCTAACCTAGGACAATGGACAATAGAGGCAGTAGGGCGGTTTTTGCATCGTAGTGACCTTTACAAGCTGTTGTATTGGCGCCAGTTGCCAGTTGTTCAAGCTCGTTACAGATATAGGTAACTGTGTCGAAGAGAGGTTACTTTACTCTGCTTCCAACGATACAAGACCTCAAATCGTGGGAGGATGATAAATGAGATAAAAAGAGGATTAAACATCCTCAATAACTTGTACATGTACATGTGCATGGTTGGCAACTGCACAACAAACTGTTTAGTAATTATTTGAAATGTAGGGTAGTTCAACAGATACCAAGGCTATTCGCGTATAAATAAAATTCAGAAGATGCGTATCCCAAAAAGACATTGCACAAGTTAATTAAAAAAAAAAACAATGGTCGTATTAGTTGTAAGTCTTATGCAAATCTGTAAAAAACTGACAAAAGACATCTATTTTTGATGATTAATATAAAATTATACAGTGTGGCAGATTCGTTGCGATTTTGATCATTATTTTCAAATTTACAGATCTATGTGAGACAGTTTTGACCATAATACTAGCTGTCTACGCATTATTTTATTTTTATTGCGAGGAATACTGTTTCGTAAGTCAACCAAAAAAATCTGATGTGGCCAGCACATAACCTCTCGCAAGATATTTTACCTGGTTGTACGCATAAACCAAAAAATATTTTTAAATACAAATACGTATATTCATGTCTCACTACAAAATAATTCTCACATATATTCGCAAAATTTATGGAATATTATAATATAAATTATGTGCAATACATACATTTTCTTTATATTCAACATCCTGAAGTTTTATTTTTCTACTTTCCTTTTCTTTTTCTTTATATTCGTCATTTTTTCGCAAATTCCTTTTATATTCTTTTTTACGTATATTCTTTTGCGTTGTTGACTTTTTTTTTCATAATCTTCATAATGATGTACAAATATTTTTGACAGTGACATTTATGTGTCAATTATACAAACATTTGAATTTCTTGCCTTGAAGTAGTTTGATCTGAGATTTATTACATCAAATTATTTTATATGCATTTCTTTATCTCTAAATCTATAGAAGATATAATAATGAATTTATATTTATCGAATAAAGAACGTTCTTTAATGTAAGTATTTACATAAATTTTCGATAAATAATATTTAGATGATTTTTTTTCTTGTAACTACTACTTCCGGTTGTCCAATTGTTACCAAAACTTAATCAACTTTTCCCATTACTGAGTTTACATGAAGTTTTGAAAACGCCATGTGTACACTTAAAACGTTTCTGCCGCTTTGTGTTACTAATCTACAAATAAACTGACAGTTGTGTAGTTTTAGTGCATCGTGGTACGGAGTATAAAAAATTATTGGAATAATGGCATGACGAAGTATTTGGAGTGAAGAGGATCTTTCACTTAATAATAATACTACAAAATGAAAATAAAATCAAATGAAATTCTAATGCGTTTCATTACTATACACAGATAACGTTAATGTATCGTTCTTAATACAGTTTACTTCATTCTAAAATAATAAACACGAGGAATAAATCACATAATTTTAATATTTGTTATATTGACATAAATGTCAAAATAATTGTTCTGTTTATCATGGCATTCTGATTCAGAAAATAGCATTAATGAGAGGATTTCAAAAAATAATCTTTATTAATAAATGTCTTCATTTTCTGAAACCGATAAACTATTGAACAAACCACGAATGTTATGAATCATAACAAGCCTTAGATGTCTTAAAATACGTCATCTGCGGCAGTTATGATAGTCATAACAATCCTAGGTATGTTAATAGCTAAAACAATTGATCGCCATGGAAACATTCTTGTAATTTACCGATCCCTTATAGGCAATTTATCGAGCCAGCTTAGTAAAGAAGGAAATTCCGGTCTAAAAAGTGATCACGATCAGAAACAGTTTATTTTCTTGAACGATCACGAAATTGATATAATGTAAAGTAGATCATGCAGTTATACTAGTGATATTGATATATTTATTAACTGAATTCTTATTAGTAATTTTGTGCGCGCGCCAATGTCCATTCCCTTTTCTTTCGTTTTGTAAGGGACAGCTGTAGAGTTATTACCCGAACTGTTGCATCAAACAAAAACGCTCAAATTCAAACGTTCCAAAACCACGGGAGACCAACAAATTTCAGCAGACGCTCTCTGGCCCGCTGCGAGAGGAATTTCCTTCTCCTCAGGTGAAATCATCTCCTCTCTCACTCCTCCATTCTCACTCTCTCTTTCTCGCTACTAACCCTTCACACCGGACCTTCATCGATCTAGAATCGATAAGTTAATAGTTCGCAAAAACAGTGAAATAATGTTGGTATTAAGGAAAATTACCAATGTCACTGATAAAGTATGTCCCGTATTACGAACCCACTTTTATAATAAAAGCGCTTTTATGTAAAACATTCCTCATAAGAATATAATGTAAATACTCGCTCCATAATATCGCTTTTATTATAAAAGTACGCTCGTAATACGGGTCATAGCGTTTTATTTTGTCGTTTACACAACTAAATTAAATTTGGTCAAACAGGACATTGGTTATGCTTGCATAAAGCAACAAGTATATATCATATTATATTTATCTCAAAATCTGTGGTGCTTTCCCCACAATACAGGCTGTCTCACAACTCGCGCCCCAGAGCGAATGAGGAAACACAAGACTGCACTCGGATGTGTAATTTCGAAGAAAAAAAAATCTAGCTTAAAAGATATTCGAGAAAAGACGTCTTAAAATTGACCAATCAGAGACCTACACCTTTAACGTGTGTTTGCCGTAATTTTACGTTACTAGGGTTGTATGCAAATCAAATCTTCTTTAAAATGTGTGGGCGACTGTAGTTTTCGAAAAATGTCAGTGTCAAATTATATTTGACAAGGTGAATAAAAAAGGCAAATTCTTACCATGTATTCAGCCGCTGATTACTTATCGTATATAAATCGTTATTAATCGATCTATGGATATATGTAATCAATACATGTGTCTTCCAATAATTAATAAATCTTGGCAACTTGTATTATTCGTTTCACGGCATTTACAAATATTGTAATAATACGACTTATAGGTTCAAAATAAATAAATAACTATATCATCACTCTGCCCATATTTTGGGTGTCAATTCTATTACATAACCAATAAATTAACAATAAATGATATACAAATCAAGCTATACAAACACAACTTTTGTAATGTTATTTAAAATTTCTCAAGCAGAAAATCTTAGTGCCTAACCCTTTTATAAATCATCCCTTAAGTCAGGTGTGTCCCATAAATTTATCACGCGTGGGGAGGGCTTAACTGCATGTGTCCACTACTGAAAAAAGGTACAAATCTTTGGGTATATTCAACCAGAAATATAAGAAAATATTTGATACGACAAAATGAAAGTATAGGATAATAATGTTCATTTTTATCAATTTTTAAATAAGTTTTATGTAAGGATATATTTTATATACGAGGGTCACGCTAGAATTATTGATAATAAAGCACGTGTTCGCATTTTTTATGATTTTATTTTAAATATATAATAATAACACACTTCATTATTTTTTCCTTTCACTTGTTAAAAGCTTCCAACCAATCTTTTTTTGGAATGTTGTTGCTTGGACATTTCGGCAGACGAAACTGCCATCATGAGCTTTTAAAATATATTGTTTATTACAAAAAAATATTTGAACCATACTTGACTAGTTTATTCTACAATGAATGGAACTAGTCAAGTATGGTTCAATTTTTTTTAAATTTTTTTTCTGTAGTAAACTATGTATTTTATATGCTGATGATGGCAGCTTCGTCTGCCGAAACGTCAAACAAACAATAAAGATATGTAATTTACATCATTTTCTTAAAATAGGGCTGTTGCGAGAATTTTTATATGCCTTCTAAGTATTAAATTTAAGAAGATATCATTATTTAAATAGCCTCAAATTTGAAAATATCAGCAAATATCCATTAGATATTTTACAATTAATTTTTGTAATTTGGATAATATTTTCAAAAGTCACGTGATCTGAAGCAGAATGTGTCGTCACAACACATACAATTTCATTGGTCCGTTTATAGTGTCAATTCTTTGTGTTTATGATAAAGTATATTGTCAAAGTTGTCAAACAAGTGTCAAATTTTTTAGTTTGGTTCATGTTAGATAATAAAAAATCCAATATAAAATACATAGTTTACAGTATCGTATTATGCTTTCTTGCAAAATTGCTGCTAGGAGCAAACCTACTATTAAATTTATAAATATGCCAAAAAATGCGAAGAAAAGAAAATTGTTGCTGGAAGCAGTAGGTCGAAGAATTTTACCTTTACTCTTTAACACTCCTTATTTCGGCAGCAGTAAAACAATCGTTTTCTGATATAAATTCAGCCACCATCCAGCTATTGACTTTCAGGAAACTGTCCGACTTAGGTTGAGTGTAGTCTGTATTAGCCATTATTACTTTATTACTCATTTATAATGGAAAATGTCAACGTCAAATGTCAAATTAGAAGGTGTTGGAAAAACTGTTTTTCTATTGGCTGTGAATGACGTAATGTATGTGCATCTACGACACAGGAGTAGGGGTTGTTTTTCATGACTATTTTTGGCGCCAAACTTTTAATTTAATTATTTACGAAAATAACAATTACTCTCCTACAAAATTAAAATAAGGATCTTTAACAAATCAAAATGTCAAACTAATACGAAGACTTAAAAATTGACAAAATAAATTTCTACAAATTTCTTTCAACTACTTACCTAGTATGAAAAATAGATTTTAAATTCACATAAAAAATATGGTATTCAAGAATTCCGCTATTTAATTTTGGGTTACACCGCTTTTATATTAGTAATAACAACAGCTTTAAATCTATTAGGCATTCCACACATAAGCCCTGCATATACACATTCTTCTGTTAGAGTATTGTTCCATGTCTCGAACGATAGATTTTTACGAAGTTGTTTTTCAAAAGTGTCGGTAGAAGATAAATATGGCTCACATTTTTTTTTTGAAATTTTAAGTATATATTTAAAGTTGAAGTTGTAAACCGACCGAACTGTTATGACCCTGGGCTTGTAAAGCATAATTTTCACATTTCTGCATTTTAAAAAAATTTCCTGTTACTTCCCTGTTCACTTCCGTTGTCTACGACGCCGTATCCGGTACAATTTTTTGTCGGGCGTCTATGCGCGCCATTTTAACCGGCACTTGTTTTTCTCTTCATATAAAATTTCCACTTTAAATAATTTAATAATTGTCTTGAAACAAGTTTCCTTTTAAGAGAAAAATTCTTGCATATGGAATGTGATGATCTCGCCTTAAAAGGCAGTTTGAAAGTTGATTTTTTTCTATTAATTAATAATTTAACTTGTTAACACGGTTTCAAAATTAATTTACAACGAAGAACGAAAGGAAAAGTAGAGATAATTTTCTTGTATAGTGTTGCTTTACTTGGATATAGAATAGAGACGCATGTATGAGAATGAGAATAAATCTAGAGTGTATTATTTACAGCACAATGTAAACATAACATAACTCATCAGATTAGAGTTACAGTAACAAGGCGAGTGCTTGCAAAAACACTTTATTGCTACAAATATCACGACAAATGTTCTACACACACATACCGCTAATATTCTTTGTTTAAATCAGGGCCGTATTGCGGAAATTTCACCATGAAAACACGATAAATTTATGGATTTTGTCCTGTACTAATATATGAAGCGAAAATTGAATAAATTCTTCCTTACCATATTAGTAGATACTTTTTTGAATTTATTAATTTATTTATACTCTTCCGAAACAGGATATGTAAGTATCCCAAAAAACATGGGAGAGGCAACAAAATACATAAAATTAACAGGCAAGAATGGAGTATAGAAATACAGGGAATAAAAATCTGATGTGATCAGCACATTACCTTCCGTCAGTCCCATATATTTTGTACAAATTCCATACAGAAAGTTTCTTGTACAAGATTCCATATTTCAAGTACATTACCTTCTGTCATGCAGTTCTATATATTTTGTACAAATTCCATACAGAAAGTTTCATGTATCTAAGAAATTCTATATTTCTAGCAAAATTATAACACAAACATGTCAATTGCACTTGACACTGACATCTGTCAATCAGCATTTTCTTGATGTAGCAGCGGTTTCCATGGTTATAGCATAGCTAGCTGCTTTATGAAATTTAATTTCTTTATAATTTTTTAACTGTATCCATTGAATATGAAGTATAGAATGTAATCAAATCGTATGGAGAATATAATATTCTTTAATATTTATAATAAAAATGATAGTTAACAGTGCTTTTTCAAGAAAAACTGTTAAAATCTTCAAATGAGGATACTTCCGGTCTTCATATGAATGTAACGAAGAGGAATACGAAAGAGTTATAATTTTTAGAATTGTAGAGTTGGAGATATCGACGATGAAAAAAATCGTCACACACACACACACACACACACACACACACACACACACACACACACACATATATATATATATATATATATATATATATATATATATACATACATACATACATACATACATACATAAAATCACGCATTTCCCACTTAGTGGGTTAGCACAAACCCGAAAGAATAACAATAACATCATCCAAAAAATAATCAGTCTCTCTTTCAACAACATTATTACTAACCTGACATCATAGGTACAACATATATTCCTCTCTCTTAACATATATATATATACACACAGACATACAGACACATCGCAAAAATAGTAAAATCGTATTGTAGAGACTCTAAACCCTTGTAAATACTGAACTAGGAAAGCACAGAAATACATTACTATGTCTGGCTGAAAATAGATGGCCGACTAGGGTAACTGAAAATCAAAACAGGGGTGCGTATAAAATATTTCAAACATTTTTCGTATATGTTGATTATAACATTCATGAGTATTTTCTTTGTTCTCTAGTTCATAATTTGGGTTCGCCTGTTGGACAGAGTATTCAATAAATAAATAAATAAATAAAAAATAAATAACAAAATATTTTGATCTTTAAACAATTTAGTTTGGCAATTCTTTGAAATAGGATTATTTTTAATTTCCTCTAACAGTAATTCCGACTCCAGGGTTGCTTATACCTGCGACGAACGAACTAGAATTTGAGGTATTAAATTTTTTAAATACATCCTTGAATCCTGTTGCTAAGGTCATTTTAAATGCCTCCTGGTATTGAGTACAATTCTAATCTTTTGTAACGGAATACATAAGGGTCAGTTTCCTTTCAAATCAAATATAGGGAAATGTTTTCAAAAGAAACCACATCTATTAAATAATCTAAACGTCAACTTTCATTCGCTAGTCATACTATACACAAAAGACATCTAGCGACATCAGTCGTTCAAGTTATCAACAAAATTTGTCTTGCTGTTCTTTTTACTTTATAAGAATTTCAATTGATCTTAACTCAGTTCACGTTAAACTTATCTCATTTTGAGATGAGATGAGATGAGACGAGGCAAATCATAAAAAGGACGCGGCTAATGTGGCAGTATTCAAGCGTAGACCTTACAAAACAGTTATACAAAGAAATAAGAGTATTTGGATTGTTGAATCAATGCGAATTTCGAATAATGAAACTTTAACTTGAGGTAATAGGATAGGGCCTTAATTTTATAATTTGTTTGTTGAAAATGTAAACCGGATTATTATGAACTTGAGATATACGAAAATAAATAAGTTTAATCCTCCTCTGTTATTGTCAAAAGTTGAAATAATTCCTCCCTAAGTCAATAACTCGTCTGGGTCTTAAAACAGTCTCAAGACATGCGCAAGTCATGTCACTCTGTTCTACATGACAGTAAATTTGTCTCCAGCCACATATGTTTTATTTATCGCCAAATTCATAGACGAATTCTACCATACTTCACAATACATTACACAAGAAATGCTTTCGGTTCTTATCCTTGTCTAAATTATATGCAGAATACCAACACATGAAAATTTAAAATAATAAAATCTTACAAGAGCAAGAGCATAAACCACGTAGTCTTTATAGGTAATAAAAAATTTGTTTGTTTTTATCTGAATTCTAATGAGATGTGAGATGTTCCTTGATGGGTCACTCAGCGTTTTATTTGTCAACAAGACAACGACTTGGGGGGCGAACGCTTTAAATGGGGGCCCCCTAATTTTCCTCTAATGAGGTGATGCACGGTTTTTTTTTCTTTGCTTTAATCGAAAGATTAAGAAAAAATATTTAACCCCTATTTTTTATTTTTTTCGTATTATTCTTCATTCATGAGAAAATTGTCTTTGAAATTATAATGTTTGAATTTCCGCTTCCCCTTTCGACTGATGACGTTCGAAACTACCTAACCAATGAGGGTGTGGCTTACATTTGCCACCAACGGAAATAAAACGAGTGACAGTTATGACAGCTGTCAACTACTACTAATTTTTGTGTTTGGAAATAATCAAACATGGTTGTAAAGAAGTGTTTTGTGCAGTGAGCCCAAATAGAACTGATAATAGGGAAAAATATTTCTAGTAGTGCCTCAAAACGAAGAAAGAAGAATGAAATGGTTGTCGCAAGTAAAGATAAAAACATAAAATCATAACTTCTTTGTTGTAAAGATCATTTTGATGTAAGTATAAATATTTTTATAATTAAATAAGAACTATTGAATACATTTAATTTTTTAGCTGGAATGTGATGCACTCAGGCTACGGTTTCTTATACCGGCCAATCTTTGCACTACTGGAGCATAAGAGAGATTGATAAATCTAGGATAAAACATTACTAGACGGTATTTCTTAAGACCACTACTGGCGATAATGTGAATCTCCAACTGGAGGATCTGTTCCAAACAATGTGTAGCTGGAATATGTTTTATATAAGTTTTAACAATATGTATTCTGTATGTTCCTAACACGAAATAAATCCAAAAGTCAAAATAGACAATAATGTATGTGTGCGTGTCAGGTGTCAACTAAAATGGAAAAAAGAGAACGGGGAAAAATTACTTAGAAATAGACAAAGCAAACATGTTGGAGATAAATAAATGTAAAAATAATACATGGGATGAAATGTATAATGAATTTAATTTAGTTAATGTTGACATGTGTCAAATTTATTTTACGGAATAAAATTTACTTCCTCGCACATCGTTGGAGTAATTTATACTATAGATTTAATTAGCTAGTATTTTTATTCTTGTTTTGACGAAAATCTCTGGAATAAAGTATTTTACTTCAAGAGTAAATTTTACTTTGCTAGAGCTTTACTTATTTATCTTTTATAATACAGGGGATTGAACTCTGAAATATAACGCTGTAATATAATAATAAATAACTAATAACTACAGTAAAGAACCAAGAATCACGCTGCACTATAAGTCAGACCTTATGTCACACATTTGTCATTAAAGCAATCATTGACGTTGATGTATGATACATTTGTTTTTTTTTTTCATCATCTTTCCAGTTTTGTCATTGGCTAATTTAAGTCTGATGTCACAGGCAGTGTAATTTGGCGCCAATTCAAAAAGTAAATTTTTAAATTGCTACTGTGCTTAATATATACAGTAATTTGAACAGAAAATCATATTTAATAATACTGTAGAACATACTTATTCGAATTTCAGAAGAAAAAATCTGATGTGGACACCACACGACTTCCTTGTACGCAAAACCAATATGACGATGAAGTATAGACCCAAGTACAAAATTGCACGTATTTGACGTAATTTGACATTAACATCTATTTTTTATTTTTTCGTTTTTTTTGTCCTAATCCATGCTATGGATTAGGACAAAAAAAACAAACATTACAAAAACCAAAAAGTATATAAGTTTTAAATTTACATATCTCGCTTATACAAAGGGCTAATTTAATAATACTTGATGTGCTAGACTTTTATTTGACGCATTTATTTCTAAAATCAAAATGAAACCATTTTATTCAAGAAAAACTGTTAACAACTTCAGGTAATATATCACTTCCGGTTAGCTTGTTTTAACCAAAATCTGCTATGTTATTCCAATTGATATAAAAGTCTTATATACCAAATTTGAAACGTTTTGGATTATACTTTAATATAGTTTTTCATAAAAATCTATTATAGGCTTCAAATAAAGTACCATTTCTGGAAATTATGTAATGACCAAAAAGGGAGGTGCACAACTAGATGCTACAGAAGTCATAAATACAAAATTTCAACTTTCTACGGCTTACCGTTTTTGAGTTATGCGAGATACATACGCACGTACGCACGTACGTACGTACGTACGTACGTACAGACGTCACGACGAAATTAGTCAGAATGGATTCAGGGATGGTCAAAATGGATATTTCCGTTGAAATCTCAAAACCGAAATTTTTCGCGATTACAATACTTCCTTTACTTCGTACAAGGAAGTAAAAAGATATGTTAATTTTTTTTGCAACACCTCATTCTATATCTATTACTTAAAGCTTAAAACACAAAGGTTGAGTCTGTTTTTTTGAGAAAATTAATTCATTTGTAATTGCACACTTCATTTTAAGTAATATTATTTTAATCAAATATTTTGATTTTCATCATCTTTAATTCACCCCTTAACATTGTTGCACCTGCTAATAAACTATGCTTTATTGCCCAGTCATCAAATATTTTTTTCTGGGAACAGGTTTCCAAGTTTAAAGGTTCGCCAATCAAGTATGGTTGTTGAGTGATTGAATAGATAGCGCAAATACTCTACATTTAATTACTTTTAATTATAACCGCGATCACAAAATCATTTAAGACTTTCTTGATGCAGGAGGTAAGCTTTCATGCTATGAATGCCAAGTAGAAGAACTTAAGAACGTTCGCGTTAAATGAAACCATATTTTATTACAGGGACAATCTTTTTGAAATGCTTTTTTTTTGTTCAGTTCGGTTGATAAGTGAGTTGAGACAAGCACGAAGAGACAATTTTTATAATACATATATAACCTATAAATTTATATTTCTTCTTACACCATTACCCCTTTTACTGAACTGCATAGCTCAGATCATTTTGAGTTCAGTTAGAACAAAAAGAACAACAATTTATTGAGATAACAAAAGTTCAATACAGTAGGGCTGTTGCAAGAATTTTTATATGCCTTCTAAGTATTAAATTAAAAAAGATATTATTTAAATAGCCTCAAATTTGAAAATATCAGCAAATATCCATTAGATATTTTACACTGAGCCTAATTAGTCATTGCAAGGAGACGGCAGTTACACCACACTGATGAGCTCCAATGAGAGCGAAACGCGTCTGTGGTTACTAACTGGGCTCGGCCAGCTACTGAAAAATGACTAAGACATTGATTCAGATGCTGAAATCTTGTGAAATATGACGAATGTTTTTCTAATAATTTATTGAGTTTATCTGAAGTCAGCATACAAAAATTATGTTGAAAAATCTGATGTAGCCAACACTATACCTCCCGCCATTTGATTTACAAAATTTTAAATACACATATTGACATATTTATATATTCTAAAAACTGTATTAAGTTCCATTACATATACCATAACTATAACGTTACTTTATTAATTTGAAATTATGAGTTCTTTGACAATGACATTTATCTGTCAGTTACATTCATTTGAGATATGAACTGTGTAACCAAGGAGTTCTTTGTTTAAAGCGTAGGATGTGGGTTTTAATTATAGATAATTATATAAATTTACCCATAAAATATATAGAAATAGTTATTAACGTCATAAGGCTGATATGTAGCAAATAACAGATGAGGTTGAATGTTGTAAAATCGAGGCGATAGCCGAGATTTTATAATCAACCGTGTCTGTTATTTGTATATCAGCCATGTGACGTTTAGTATTTTTCATAATAACATAAAATATCTTATTAAGATTTTATTTTCTATGGCATATTGACAGGTGACAGCTCTTCATGACAATTTCATGATGCTGAGATTTTTTTAGGAACACATGATTTTTAATAATTGTACTGTTATAAAAAATAACGGCCGTGGCTGTTTTGATGCATATATCGGTTGAGCTTACAATACTGTTAAAGCACATTTAACAGTATGGTATTATGAAAAAGTATTAATGCAAACCTGTAGAAAATTTAATACTCTTTAATTTTTATAATAACATAAATCTCGAAATAATAACATTTAAAGGTATTTTTTGGAGAAAACCTATTTTGAGCTTCAAGGAAAGTGCCATTTCCGGTTATCTGATTTACATCAAAATCTAATAGGTTCTTTCCATATTAGAACAACGTCGAAACAGTCTCAAAATTTTCCGAATAATAGTATTTGAGTTAGAGCGAAAGATCCACAATCGGATTTTAGGGACCTTAAGGCTTGATTTACATTAGCGGTACAATGACAGTACGATGACGGTACAATAACGGTACAATGACGGTATGTCAATTACACGGGGCATTTATATTAGACGATACCACGACGGTACGAACATAATAAAATACTATGAAAATATAGTTTTGTCTTTTACGTTTTATGACAGTTTGTGGTTATGTTTCTATCAAAAGTAGAAAATATCGTGCAATGTTTAAAAATTTCTCAAATACCGACTTGGCTATAACTGTAAGAAAAATGAAGAAAATCCAGAAAATTTTACAAAACGATACTATTTTTTATGTACTTTTTGTAATAATCTGTAGTGTATATTCCACGTTTTTGTTATAAGCAGAGAACTTTTGTTCAATAAATGTATATGTATAATCATTTCACATTTCTAGCTCATTTTGACTATATTTTGGTTTAACTAAAAGACAAATATGAAAAAGTCAAAAACACGTCAAATTATTTTGGCATGAACGTCAACTTGAAGTGCACATACGCTTCAAGCGCAACCGAAAAATATTGTTCTCTCCAAAGGGAGACTCTGACGGTATGTCTGTTGTGAGGTAGGAATTGTATGAACGCATCCCGGCTGCTGTAAGCGCCATATAATTAAATACGAACTAATAACAAAGATAATGGCGTTCACATACGAAAATTGATATATTAAGTCTCTGTATTCAATCTGGGTATTGACGGGGCTGAGTAATGTCAGACCACCCAGGAGTACGGACGCCGGTAGTGACGTCACAGTTCGACAGGCGCCGCCGGAAATTATACACGACCGCCAAATTCAATCCGCAAACCAACCACACAATTAACACTGAAATAAAATTTTTACTTCTATTATTTTTTATTTTTCTACGTTCTCACAGTTCTGATTAAATTAAGTATGATTTTCTGTTGAATAGTCGGTATACCTTATAGAAATTAATAACCCCTAAATATTAATTTGTTAGGGGTAGTGGAACGACTCCCCATTGTCTCAGTTGACGTTGAGACAAGGGTGGTCGAATATTTAAACCCTTAACTACATTCTCAGCCCTCAATTTCAACGCTTGTCATCTTAAGATGACATAAAATGTCTACACATTAACACACAGAAAGAATTCGTGTTTGTTTCGTCTAAAACAGTTTTTGTTGAATCTAATCATGATAGTCTCATACAAAAGTTTTGTCAAATAAAAACTTTTATAAAAATAGATATTCTAAATTTTTAATAGTTCAGTAATAAGAAAAAAAAAGTTTTTCTACAGTGCATATACAAAGTTGTCATTTGCGCTCTCTTTTGTCAACGCAAAATGTCATTTTGCCGCTCATGGCGACAAAGTAGAAAAAACGCTCGCTGTCCAAATTTCTAACTATACAATGCTGAGAAATGTCACTTGTCTACATTCTTAATAGAAACGTTTAGTCAGGAACTAATGGCACTCTATCTATACATTTACCACCACCACAAGTCAATCTGACATACAACTGTTTTGTCTGTGAAAATAAAATAGGGCATTTATTTACAAAAACGAAAGTATAAAATGCTTAGATTAGATTGAAGTAATAGCTCAAGAATGGAAAATAACGACAAATTAAATATACCTAAAATTAATTGTGTGAACAGTTATGCTGCCACCTGTAAAAGTATGGTGTGAATGTTCCCAATGGACATCCACTTTTTCACTGCACTAGTTTAATGTACTTGAAACAAATAAATCATACAAAAAATTGACATTAATTTTTTGAAAAAACGAAAGCAAAGACAATATCTTGAAGTCATATTTAAATACGTTCCTATCTTCACTGCAAAACTATTGAGTAGTACTGAAAAGTGCAAAGTGTTCCTGCATATTATTATTATTTGTTATGGTGGAGGACTGTAGAAAAAATCTTGTGTGTTTTGAGCGCATATGGACATTGTCGATATCGAGAGAAACAACAACCTCTCAATCGACAATGTCCCATTTTGCGCTCTTAATAATAGCTATTTTGTAAATATCTTATAAAAGTACAAAATAGCTATTTGTGTATTAAGACCGCAAAATGGGACATTGTCGATTGAGAGGTTGTTGCCTCGCGACTTGAAACACACACAAGATTTTTTCTACACGCCACAATGGGGGATTCCACCATAACAAAAAATAATAAAATGTACACTTTGTACTTACAATACTACTCAATAAATAACAATTATATTTATACCTTGTTCCATTTAAGCCATTCAGTATTGCGGAGCATAGGGAATAGTTTTGACCTCTCTGATTGGCTTAAATTAGAGACAAGGGACAAGTTTACCCAATGGAATTTCCGCTACTTCAGATTTGCGCTGTTGCCAGTGCCATCTACTGAATGGCTTAAATGGAACAGAGCATAATTTTAATTTATCGTTATTTTCCTAATTCTTGAGCTATTCCTTCTATCTAATTTAAGTATTTTATACTTTTGTATTTGTAAATGAATGCCCTATTTTATTTTCACAGCAGTGCGGCATTTTGTTTGGTTTTGACATATACCGACAAAGCAATTATATGTCAGATTGACTTGTGAAGGTGGTAAATATGTACCTACAGTGTCATTAGTCTTTCTATTACGAATGTAGGCAAGTGACATTTCTTAACATTATATTTAGAAATTTGAATAATGAGCGTTTTTCTACTTTGTCGCGCATGAGCGGCAAAGTGACATTTTGCGTTAACAAAAGAGAGTGCAAATGGCTACTTTTTGGTTTCAAGTACATCAGTTTTTCAAAATTTTCAATCATATGTAAAAACTTATGACAAAAAAAGTACTTAAATATCATTACAAACTGTCGTGAATGCTTATAATGATAGAACCACCTTAAAACATAAAAATGGCACTTAGATTCATTTGAATTTATACGCTTCAATTTAAAATATTTCCAATGTATAAAAGATGATATATTTCTATGCCCGTTCTATTTAGAAAGTTTCCTATAAATCATGAATGCATCTAAGGAATGTGGAACCTATATGTATTTTAATATGGTTCTGGACATAAATAATTCCTATGCGAAAAGCGATTGTCTCTGGGTAATTAAAGGGCAATAATATTAGGCTAAAGCCCTAAAATCAATAAGGGAGGTAAGGTATAATAATGTGCGGCTTGGGATGGCGGCCGTCAAAGGAGCATTTCACCTGCCAGCATTGCCAGCGGTCCAGAACAGATAATTTACCGCCGCCTCGTAACTTACCACTAACATCTTTTATGCCTTTGTATTGACACGAAGAGGATTGGATTTTTATGATTGCTTGCTAAAACAAACAAATAGGACGGGGAGGATAAATCACTGAATATATTTACTATATACTTCGAAAATAGACTAGAACATGCAAAATCAAAACTTTAATTTAGCCATTGAAGCGGTGAGATATACAAGGAAAAGATTCCACATATTGGGCATTTCAAACTGTGATAGCTATTTTATATTACTCTCAAAGCCGCGTCAAATGACTTCTAAAAGAAAAATGTTTATAACCAAGCTATATTTATACCGGCTTTCCCGCGACTCGTTTGCCATAAGTTAAGGATGTGTTCCTTAGGTAATTTTGAGTCGAAAATACCATATACAGGGTGTCTCACAACTCGCGCCCCAGACGAAACTGACACTTGCCGACGACAATAGGTTGCCAGCAAATAGAAGCAAATAATTTGCGGCTGCTTGCATAACGGAGTTACAAGACTTTTTAATCCACCAATCCCGGAAGGATATCTTGAGGTGTGATGATATTATTACAAAATAAAACTGGTTGCTAGGTTTTAAAAATACTAGTGAGTTACAAAATTTGTTTGACTTACTGTAATTTTGACACTTTAGAGTTGACTTTTCACTGTCAACAAATTTAGGTTAGCGAAGGTGTCATCCGAGATCATCATTTATATCGTACAGTGCAACGTGTTGTAGCAGCTGTGTAAAATGTGTTAAACGAAAATATTGTTGTCCACATTTTCCGAAAATTATAATCATTTCTAAGTAATCAGCGGCTGAATACATGGTAAGAATTTGCCTTTTTTTATTCACCTTGTCAAATTTAATTTGACACTGACATTTTTCGAAAACTACAGTCACCCACACATTTTAAAGAAGATTTGATTTGCATAAAACCCTAGTAACGTAAAATTACGGTAGGTCTCTGATTGGTCAATTTTAAGACATCTTTTCTCGAATATCTTTTAAGCTAGATTTTTTATTTCTTCGAAATTACACATCCGAGTGCAGTCTCGTGTTTCCTCATTCGCTCTGGGGCGCGAGTTGTAAGACAGTCTGTATACTTATATCTCAAAATAGAGGTGTAAGGAGCGGACCTTGGAGAAATATAACAATTCTATCGTTACAAATGAGTCGTCGTAACTACAGTCGAAACCAGAAAGGCCCGGTGTAAATTTTGTACCTTACATAGGCTACGTAATAATCTGTGATGACGCAGGGGCGGATCTAGTCTAAGAGTTTAGGGGGGGTAATTATGAAATTTGCAAAAATAAATCACAAATGTTTTATTTAATATTACCACCATAATATTGAGGAGCAAAAAATAATATATAATAATGAAATGTTAAGTTTATATAATATATTATTTCAAACTGATCTCAATTTATGTCACTTGATAGCCCTGTACATTTCCCGCCTTGTACATTCTTGACTGTGTACAAATCTATAACATGAAGTTGTTACATAACATTGAATTCGAACTTAGCGCGTTATCTAACCACGAAGTACACTTCGAAAATAAAATTTATTTTATACTTTTGAATAATAGTTAAGTATTAGGAACGGTAAGAACAGTTTACTGATCGAAGACAATTATTTGGGCGAGGAGCATAGCGACGACTCTATTTTTGTGTGAGATCGGTAATTCGTTAATGTTCGTAATGCTTATAACATTTTTTGCACGATCGACGCACAATATTAAAAAAAAGTAGATTTGAAAATTATTTTGACACATTAAAAAAAAATTTTAGTTGTCATAAGTTTCGATTGTTGTTTTTATTTACTTACCGTTCAGTAATATATATATATATATATATATATATACTGTCTTGGAAACCCTATCGGTAAACATTAAAAAAACCCCATCGTGCAAAAATATTAAACCTAAACCTATCCTAAAACATAACGCAATTGTTACACATGTTTAAATTTTTTAAGTGTAATTCGGGATGTAGTGAACGCGTCAAGTTTAAATTCTTTGATACGCAGCAACTTCATGGTATAGATTTGTATACAGTGACAAAAGTTTAAGGCGAGAAATGTATAGAGCAATATAACATCAAGAGACGATATACTCGTATATAAATAAATATATCATCACGGCGCTTACCATTATATATACATATATAAAGGGTATTAATTAAAAAGCGGGCCATAGGCGTTTAACATGGGAAATCAGTTTTTCCTTGCGCAAAAGTTCCCATTTAATTTTAAGCAATAAAGTTTCAAATAGTAGATGTAGTTGTAGATAATTAAATTGTACGCCTAAATCACTAAACAGATTTAATTTTGCACGTTTGGTAACGTGTAAAATCGAATTTGAAATTGTAGAAAAATGGCTCATTTATAGCGATAGCCATGGAATTTTAACAAAATTACAAAGAAATACATAGCGTTTGAATTGTCAAAATTTCAAGTTACAAAATAAAATTTAAATAAAATCTCTGTAGTGATTTTGATCTACATTATAAAAACAAAATATGTTCAGTGGCTTAAGTGTAGAATATAATTACATGTAATTTTTATTTGAAAATCGAATTTCTGACAGTTCAAAATAAATGCATTTCTTCATAACATTGTTTCTATTCCATGGCTATCGCCACAAATAAGCAATATAATAGAAATTCAATTTTACACGATACCAAACGTGCAAAATTAAATATGTTTAGTGATTTAGGCGTACAATTTAATTATCTACCACTTTTATTTGAAACTTTATTGCTTAAAATTAAATTGGGACTTTTGCGCAAGGAAAAACTGATTTCCCATGTTAAACGCCTATGGCCCGCTTTTTAATTAACACCCTATATATATATATATATATATATATATATATATATATATATATATATATATATATATATATATTTATATATATATATATATATATATATATATATATATATATATATATATATTATATATATATATATATATATATATATATATATATACATATATACCAAGAAATGTACAGAGTGATATGTGCGCATTTAGGAATTTGTATGCATGCCCATTTAAAATAATAATACTTTATAATAAAAACAATATTTTTTCGATTTTCTTAGGGGGAATAATTACCCCCTTTACCACCCCCATAGATCCGTCAGTGTGATGACGTTTCAGTATGTATGTAAAGTAGGTACACATTGACGTGACTCTTTACAAGTTTGTGGAGATTTTATTGCAAATTATAATTTTGTAACATACATATTCAGTTTGTAAAATGCAAAAAGCTTCTTGTGAAGCAGGTACAACCCATACTCCACATTTCCAAAAGAAATTACTGGAATATTTTGACTGTTATGTATATTAAGATTGAACATTTTTTATGGGGTCGTTTAAGACGTTACCATTATCTGCTTGAAATAAATTTAATAAATGTCCTTAACGTTAACGTTATCAGTATTGAATAACATACATGTTACAGTATTTGAACGAGACATTTAGAGTGAAATAAATTACTTGTAGATGGTGGAGCCAGCTATAAAAATTCTCATCATATTTCTTTTCCTTTTGTTTCAGGGGGTGTGCAAGAATTTGGCACCAAACGATCGGTGAGTTTTCTCAGAGATATTTTTATAACATTTTTACTTTAAAAGTTCTAGTACTTATAAGATATTTGAAAAGGGGATTGTCTTTCAGTCATCAGTAAAGTTCGAACGTTTTATTGTCAATGTTATTAACACTGAAAGTTTCTTGTCGGTCTTAAATCAATCATTTTCAAAATTACGAAAAGAATGAATTGAATTCTATATTAAAAAATAAAAATAAAAAATCTGGTGTGGCCAACACAATACCTCCCGCCATTTGCAGCCCGAGTCACAAAAAAGATTAACTTAATCCTTATTTTTGGATTAGCGTATTTATGATTAATGGGTCGATTCTGTTCACATCTGTAAGTCCTACAGATCTGTAAATCTGTGAAAACGTGACAAAAAGGCATCTATTTTTGTTGATTAATATAAAATTATACATAAGAGTGCAGGTTTCGTTACGATTTTGTTCATTATTTACAAATTTAGAGATCTGTAAGATTTACAGATGTGAACAGAATCGACCCATAAGTTTTTTGGATTAGCGAATTATACTCTAATTTTGACAGTTTATTTTTTAAAATATAGTCTAATCTAATCCAAGTAACTACCTTTTTTCTAAACCCCTCAACAGGATTAAATCCCAATTACAGAGTGGGTTCACATTCACACACATCCATGCATAGTGGGATTCGAACCCAGAGCCTCGAGGCCACTCATGACATGAGGCGTTGCTTTAACCATTGAGCCACCGGAGCTATAATAAAATTAAGGTTAAATTTTAAATACCGGGATAGAATAGAATTCACTAATCCAAAAATGAGGATTAGCTTAAACATTTTTGTGAATCATTAATTTTTATTAATCTAAATACATACCTACATATTTGCTTATGCTGGAAACTGTATTGAATTCCTTTTCTATTGTTCTATTTACTTTTTTCTTTATAAAACGTTACTAATATTATTTTGAAATGATTAGTTCTTTGATAGTAACATTTATCTGCCAGTTACATACATTTGAATAACTTCGTTTTGTTTGTTTAAAGCGTTGGCTCTGGGATTTAAATTATAGATAATTTTATAAATTTATCCATAATATATATAAAGTATTAATGCAAATCTGTAGAAAATTTAATAATCTTTTATTTTTTCTCGTGGCCGCGTGCCTGTGTGTCAGGTCGCGGAACCGGGTTCAATCCCGACCGACGCCAAATATTTTCAATTTTATATGGCACAAAATTGACCCCTGTGGTGCACTCTCCACGCCAACAATGAGTGCCCGTTAGGTGACGCCTGGTAAGAGCCCGCACGGTGCAAATATTTCATCATTACCGATATCTGTAAAAAGCAGATTGGCACACCCAGCAATGGGTAATACGCCATGATGATATATTTATTTATTTATTTATTTATTTATTTATTTATTTATTTATTTATTTATTTATTTATTTATTTATTTATTTATTTATTTATTTATTTATTTTATTTTATTTTTATAATAACATTAATCTCGAAAAAATAACATTTAAAGGTATTTGCTAGTGCCATTTCCGGTTATCCGAGTTTTACCAAAATCTAATGGGCTCTTTCCATTACAGAAAAAGTTCGAAATACAAGGTTTCAAAATTTTCTGAATGATAGTATACGAGTTAGAGTGGAGGATCCACACATACACACAGACATCATCGTGAAATTGTTAAGATTGGATTCTAGGGTCCTTAAAACGTGGTCATTTACCAAAATCTCGATATGCGATTTTTAGCACGATCCCTATACCTTCCTTACCAAGGGTAGCGCAAGGTAAAAAAGTCAAACAATTGAGAAGATGAGAGATATGCGTTTTCCGGGAATGGACTGTCATATTTTGAGTAAGAGCTCAACGTTGGTTTATTTGGCCTCTAGCGTGGTTTACACGTCGGGTAACCTTGTAAACTGAGTCTCCCCCTTTGTTGCTTAAACTCGGCCACTAGCGTGGTTGACACTTCGGGTAACCTTGTTTAAGACAGTACTATCCCCTTGCTCCTAAAGATGCTCCATACGATTGCGGGCGAAACGTTGAGCTCTGACTCAAAATATGACACAGTCCATTCCCGGAAAACGAATATTTCTCATGACTCAGACTGTGGAAGCCTACGCAATTGAGGAGATGTATGTAATTACAATATTTAGACTATGTTTCCTTTGCCCCAATTATTTTTCTTTTCTTAAATCTACTATAGATTTTTTTTAAATATTTTATTAACCATATTACATTGAAATTTCATTATGGTCACATACAGCATTGTAGAGTTCAGCATACGGTCTGTTGTATTTACTATTTACATAGTGTGTATCCTTCTCTTCCGTATGTTTTCAATTCCTCGCTAATTTCCTTGTCAAATATAATTAATTTTCGCCGTTTACTTTAACTTTCTTACCAATCTCACACCATGATTACTGTGATGAATCGTTTGGCGTTACTGGCTATTTGTCATGACATCTTTGATTAGCTGAACAAGATGAAATCATTAAGATGACCTCTGGTTTGCTGTAATTAATTCCAACCCCATGACTTTACGTCCACCCCGAACCAACAGTCATTATTCAAAACGCAAGATGGTGAGACGGTAGATTAAGTCATTATATATTCATTTAGCAAATTATAGGATGAGGTATACTGTTGAAACACGAAAAGATGATAACTCAATAAGCGATGATTCTTATAAATTTACAAAAAATTGAAAAAACAATATGTCATATTTTGGGAAAACCTTAGATTTTTTGCAATTTTTGGCCATTTTCAGACTTTACCTTCTGGAGATTGTAATAGTTTTGAGCCCGAATATCTCGGACACGAGAGGAGATATCGACCTATGGTTTTAAAATCTTAAATCTACACCCTTCAAACTACTTAAATAAAAATTTTCAGAATTTTTATTTTTTAAAAATTTCCCCCCTTTTTCAACCACACCATCCTTATACCCAAAAATGGGTGTGCGGTACACTTTCAACGACCTAACCAGTAAATTCCTCGTACCAAAAAACATAAGTATACCAATTTTCATCAAAATATTCCTACGGATACAATAATTATTAAACATTCCTTAAAATTGTGAAAAACTGAAAAAATCGAAAGGGAATAGTCTGTTCTGTTCTGCTGTTTTTCATCTTTATGTATATTAATTTAAATAGTTTCTGTTTTAAATTTTAACTGAATATTAAGGAGGCCATATACTTTCATATCCAGTAAAAAAATTGGAGTGACAAGGCGTAGGGCAAGAGTAGTACATTATTTTTTGATTTTTTGCGATTTTTGGCCATTTTCTTACTTTTCCTTCTGGAGATTGTAATAGTTGTTGAAAAATTATGAAAATTGGTATGCTTATGTAATTTTGCTCGTAGAATTCAATGGTGATATCGCCAGCGGTGTATAATTGACCATATTTGGGATATGACCTAAAAATGGGCATTTTTGAGCAAAGTTTTGAGGACTAATATCTCGGACATGAAAAGAGATATCGACCTGCGGTTTTAAAATCTTAAATTTACACCCTTCAAACTACTTAAATACAAATTTTCAGAATTTTTAATTTTTTTAAAAATTTCCACCCTTTTTTAAACCACACCATCCTCATACCCAAAAATGGGTGTGCGATACACCTTCAACGACCTCACCAGTAAATTCCTCGTACCAAAAAACATAAGTATACCAATTTTCATCAAAATATTCCAACGGATACATTAATTATTAAACATTCTTAAAATTGTCAAAAACTGAAAAAATTGCAAGGGGTACACCTTAGATTTTTTGCAATTTTTGGCCATTTTCAGACTTTTCCTTCTGGAGATTGTAGTAGTTGTTCAAAAATTATAAAAATTGGTATGCTTATGTAATTTTGCTCGTAGAATTCATTGGTGATATCGCCAGCGGTGTATAATTGACCATTTTTGGGATATGACCTAAAAATGGGCATTTTTGAGCAAAGTTTTGAGGACTAATATCTCGGACATGAAAAGAGATATCGACCTGCGGTTTTAAAATCTTAAATTTACACCCTTCAAACTACTTAAATACAAATTTTCAGAATTTTTAATTTTTTTAAAAATTTCCACCCTTTTTTAAACCACACCATCCTCATACCCAAAAATGGGTGTGCGATACACCTTCAACGACCTCACCAGTAAATTCCTCGTACCAAAAAACATAAGTATACCAATTTTCATCAAAATATTCCAACGGATACATTAATTATTAAACATTCTTAAAATTGTCAAAAACTGAAAAAATTGCAAGGGGTACACCTTAGATTTTTTGCAATTTTTGGCCATTTTCAGACTTTTCCTTCTGGAGATTGTAATAGTTGTTGAAAAATTATGAAAATTGGTATGCTTATGTAATTTTGCTCGTAGAATTCAATGGTGATATCGCCAGCGGTGTATAATTGACCATATTTGGGATATGACCTAAAAATGGGCATTTTTGAGCAAAGTTTTGAGGACTAATATCTCGGACACGAAAAGAGATATCGACCTGCGGTTTTAAAATCTTAAATTTACACCCTTCAAACTACTTAAATACAAATTTTCAGAATTTTTAATTTTTTAAAAATTTCCACCCTTTTTTAAACCACACCATCCTCATACCCAAAAATGGGTGTGCGATACACCTTCAACGACCTCACCAGTAAATTCCTCGTACCAAAAAACATAAGTATACCAATTTTCATCAAAATATTCCAACGGATACATTAATTATTAAACATTCTTAAAATTGTCAAAAACTGAAAAAATTGCAAGGGTTACACCTTAGATTTTTTGCAATTTTTGGCCATTTTCAGACTTTTCCTTCTGGAGATTGTAATAGTTGTTGAAAAATTATGAAAATTGGTATGCTTATGTAATTTTGCTCGTAGAATTCAATGGTGATATCGCCAGCGGTGTATAATTGACCATATTTGGGATATGACCTAAAAATGGGCATTTTTGAGCAAAGTTTTGAGGACTAATATCTCGGACACGAAAAGAGATATCGACCTGCGGTTTTAAAATCTTAAATTTACACCCTTCAAACTACTTAAATACAAATTTTCAGAATTTTTAATTTTTTTAAAATTTCCACCCTTTTTTAAACCACACCATCCTCATACCCAAAAATGGGTGTGCGATACACCTTCAACGACCTCACCAGTAAATTCCTCGTACCAAAAAACATAAGTATACCAATTTTCATCAAAATATTATATATATATATATATATATATATATATATATATATATATATATATATATATATATATATATATATATATATATATATATATATATATATATATATATATATATATATATATATATATATATATATATATATATATATATATATATATATATATATATATATATATATATATATATATATATATATATATATATACTTACATACTTAGTTATTCCGGAAACTGTATTAAGATCCATTTCTTATAACTAGGGTTCTATTTACTATTTTCTTTTTAAAACGTTACTGTTATTAATTTGAAATGATTAGTTCTTTGACAGTGACATTTATCTGTCAGTTAGATACATTTAAGATATGAACTGTGTAACCAAGGAGTTTTGCTTGTTTAAAGCATAGGCTCCGGGATTAAATTTATAGATAATTTTATAAATTTATCCATAAAATATATAGAAAAAGTATTAATGCAAATCTGTAGAAAATTTAATAATCTTTAATTTTTATAATAACATTAATCCCGAAAAAATAACATTTAAAGGTATTTTTCAAAGAAAAACTATTTTCAGCTTCTAGTAAAGTGCCATTTCCGGTTATCCGATTTACACCTAATCTAATGGGCTTTTTCCATTACAGAAAAAGTTCGAAATACAAGGTTTCAAATTTTCTGAATGATATTATTTGAGTTAGAGTAAAGGATCCACACACACATACACACATACATACACACATACATACACACAGACATCATTGTGAAAATGTTAAAATTGGATTCTAGGGACCTTAAAACAAAAGAAAAATCTCGATATACGACTTTTAGCACGATCCTTATACCTCCCTTACCAAGGGTAGCGGGAGGTAAAAATCACACTGACCACTTTGATGTTTTCACAATGTTGACGATCCAAATCTTGTCTAATAAAGATACCTATATCTCTAGTGGGTGAAGTCGAAATAAGAGCCCTACCCTACACGCCAGAAAATAATTCTCGTCAAATTTTCAAAATTAGTTTTTCTACAACTATTATTTGAAGTATTTTTTACTTCCTTGTACAAAGTAAAGGAAGTATTGTACGTACGTACGTATCTCGCATAAGTCGCAGAACTCAAAAACGGAAGCCGTAGAAAGTTGAAATTTTGTATTTAGGACTTCTATAACATCTAGTTGTGCACCTCCCTTTTTGGTCATTACATAATTTCCAGAAATGGTACTTTATTTGAAGCCTATAATAGAGTTTAATGAAAAACTATATTAAAATATAATCCAAAACTTTTCAAATTTGGTAGATATGACTTTTATATCAATTGGAATAACACAGCAGATTTTGGTTAAAACAGGCTAACAGGAAGTAATATATTACCTGAAGTTGTTAACAGTTTTTCTTGAATAAAATGGTTTCATTTTGATTTTAGAAATAAATGCTTCAAATAAGAGTTTTAGAGAATTAAATTCTGCGTCTAGCACATCAAGTATTATTAAATTGGCCCTTTGTATAAGCGAGATATATAAATTTAAAACTTGTATACTTTTTGGTCTTTGTAATGAAGCTTGCTATGGATTAGGACACAAAATAATGTCAAATTACGTCAAATACGTGCAATTTTCTAATTGAGTCTATACTTTATATTAGTCTTGCGTACAAGGAAGTCGTGTGGTGTCCACATCAGATTTTTTTAATAAACCATAAATGAATGACAGGTAAAATAGTGCTAGTCAGCTGTTCGCTAATAACTTTTAATCAGTTGTTCATGCTACTAGCCATTATTATTCTCAATAATTCTAGCGTCATCCTCGTGTACATTTTTAATAGTATATCATAATTTTTGTGACATCTCAGTTTAAGTACATGGATATTATTGAAAATATGGAAATACTTCTAAATTTGAATGATATTCGTAAGAATGTTCCTCCCACACATGTATTCTTTCTCGTATCAATTGCTACGGCATTTGTTCGTGTCCCAATTTTCAGCAATAATTACGGCGATAGCCGTTTGCGTGGGTGTGATAGTTCTGCTCTGTTCTGGTTCCGTGTTGTGGGTGTGTGTGACGTCAGGGGATGACGACGCGGTCGGCGCCGGACGGACGCTCCGCGGCGTCTGGGAACTTCAGCGTCGCTTCCCCTCTGGCGTCCCGGCGCACCACACACCCACGCAACCTGTCACGTATACGCGACGGATCTCACTGTTGCACGAAAACTAAAAACGGCAAAGGACAATACTTTATATATACTCGTAACAGTTCGGCCAGTTTACATTTTCAAACAAATTATAAAATCTACGCAAATAAAAACTATTGAATTTACGATATCTGTACAAAGTAGAATTACCTTCCGTCACCTTCAGGTAATGAAGGTATTGTCTTTGGTTAAAAAAATCGATGATGAGTTTTTAATATATAAGAACGTTTTAGGGTCCCTAGAACAATTTTACTATTTTTACTATGATGTCTTTATGTATGTATGGATGGATGTATATATGTATGTATGTGTGTGTGACGATTCTTTCCGATCGCATAACTACAATACCATCTTTCCAAATAATTTTTGCGTATTCCTTTTCTTTACGTCCATATGTAGAGCTGATTAGATTTTGGTTATAATTGGTCCATCGGAACTACCCTAAGTTGAAGATAACAGTTTTTCTTAAAAAAAAAAAAAACGCTGTTAAATATCTTTTTTTACCTCCCGCTACCCTTGGTAAGGGAGGTATAGGGATCGTGCTAAAAATCGCATATCGAGATTTTGCTAAATGACGTTTTAAGGTCCCTAGAATCCAATTTTAACATTTTCACAATGATGTCTGTGTGTATGTATGTGTGTATGTTTGTGTGGATCCTTTACTCTAACTCGAATACTATCATTCAGAAAATTTTGAAACCTTGTATTTCGAACTTTTTCTGTAATGGAAAGAGCCCATTAGATTTTGGTGTAAATCGGATAACCGGAAATGGCACTTTACTAGAAGCTCAAAATAGTTTTTCTTCCAAAAATACCTTTAAATGTTATTTTTTCGGGATTAATGTTATTATAAAAATTAAAGATTATTAAATTTTCTACAGATTTGCATTAATACTTTTTCTATATATTTTATGTATAAATTTATAAAATCATCTATAAATTTAAACCCGGTGTCTATGCTTTAAACAAGCAAATCTCCTTGGTTACACAGTTCGTATCTTAAATGTATGGAACTGACAAATAAATGTCACTGTCAAAGAACTAATCATTTCAAATTAATAACATTAATGTTTTAAAAAGAAAATAGTAAATAGAACCCTAGTTAAATGGAATGGATCTTAATACAGTTTCCGCAATAACTAAATATGTAAGTATATATATATATATATATATATATATATATATATTTAAATTAATAAAAATTAAATAGCGGGAGGTTTGGTGTTGGCCACATCAGATTTTTTACTATTTAAAGTTATTATAAAGATTAAAGAATATTTTATTCTCTATACGATTTGATTACATGTTATACTTTATATTCAATGGATAGGTATATATTAAGAAAATTCTGATTGACAGATGTCAGTGTTAAGTGCAATTGACATAGTATGTTTGTGTTATAATTTTACTGGAAATATAGAAACGCTCTGTATGGACTTTGTACAAAATACATAAAACTGACTTAAGGTAATGTACCGGAAATATGGAATCTTTTGTCTTCTGTGTGGAATTTGTACAAAGTACATAGAACTGTCGGAAGGTTATGTGCTGGCGCTGGCCACATCAGATTTTTTTCACATAAAACTGCATTAAATTTTTTTACTGACTATAGCGGAAATTGAAAGATTACGCCCTGCGGGCAGTAAAGTAACATTTGCGGGAGGTAAAGTAAAGCAAAAGCCCGGCGAATGGTAAACAAACGTCAAAAATACAATTAGAAATATAATCAACAATCTTATTTTTTAAAAAAATTATTTCAGTTTCGCTACAGCTTCACCAGCATTTTTAATAAAATTTCTTGAGGAATATCTTCAGTAACTGTCTCCAAGCTTGACATTTAAAAAAATCCCATAAACAAATAATTAGCAATAGCAATGCAACGCAACGCATCGCATGGCCACTTGGCCAGGTAATATTTTTACATAGCGACAAGCTTTAAATGTATTTACAATAGTTATTTATGCAACAAGTGTGTAAAGTAATACTTTTTTGGTCGAATGCAAAATCGTCCGCAGGCGTAAACCTTTTCTTTCGACCCTCTGTATGTAAATAACTATTAGAATGTGTTTTTTTTTTCAGATTTTCCCCGTCAATTTTGCTCGAGAAAGAACCAAATCTCCGTCTGGTGATAGACCTGACAAACACCGGCAAATACTACGATCAAAATGTAAGTTTCAACTTTTATTTCATCCATATTTAGACGCACATAAAAAATCTATAAACAGTTTAATGTCAAACTATAAAATTCTTGACATATATTCGATGGAACTGCAGCCATTTGATACATATTTTAAACGGGTGTCTCACTTATTCGTTCAAATAGTTCGAAGTTACGGTTTTATAGTATACTTTAAACTTATGAACCATGTAGTGTAGTGTCTTGAGGGAAATATGATAGAAAAATGTAAACATTATTCGTTTTAATTTATGATTTGTTCATATTTAAGCTATTATAATATTATTTTGAGTGTTTTGTTTAGGTAAATAAAATAATACGGTAACCGGGTGTCGCAATCCTTGACATAACAATTTAACATGGGAAATCAGTTTTTTTTTTCAAATATTACCTGTCCCGTAAAATTTAAAGAGGAAAGAATAAAAAAAATTATGCCAAAATTTTTGAATTTATGTCTTTGGTAACTCAGGAAATTTAATTTAAAATGAACGACAGAAAAGTCCAACTTTAACTGTTGGTAAGGAGTTTTATTTTAAAGACAGCTTTGAATGCACTGAGAAAAAGATATAATTACGTGAACTGTAAATTTATTTGTTACAAATAAATCCTAAGCTTGAATAGATCCAAATATATTGTAACGTTTTTATTTATTATTAATTAAAATTAAGTATTTATTGAACTATAATGAAAGTTACTATTACTAATATTGAATACTTATTAAAAACTAATTAAGACTAAAACTATAATTAACTAGATAACACTAACACTATTTATTTAACCAAATAACACTACTATTTATTCCACGATATTACTAAGTATTTATTTCACTACGCGTTCCAATCTTAGACTGCCGGTCTGCTGCAGACTCTTGTAGACTGTTTACGCGATATTTATATCACTATATTTATATCAATATGTACTTATATCACGTTCAATTTTCCGCCTACCGACCTCCACAGCGTCTGTATACTCAACTGACTCAACAGCGTCTGTATATTCAATTGCTCGGAGTCACACCTTTCACCTCACTGTCTGTCTATTTATGTAACTAACTTTCTCCTTCCACAGCCTCAGTATCACCAACTATCCGAACGCCACAATTCTTCAACACCAATGCCGAGTATCCACTCCAACTCGCTGTTACTGTCCTTGTATACCTAGCTTCCCAATACTCTTCAACACTACCGAGTATTCTTTTTCACAGCTTTCCCGGTATACCAGTAACTTCGCGACTCGCCGTTACTGTCCTTGTACACTATAGCTTCCCATTACTCATCAACACTACCGAGTATTTACATCCACAAGTATCCCAATATACCAGTAACTTCTCGAGTACCTACTCGACACCAACTGCATACGCTCACTACGATACTGTTGTGCTTCTCACTAACACTTTACTCTCTAACACTCCATGTAACTAACTAACTCCCGAGTTTAGCTGCGTCCCTTTTATACAATTGCCATTATCTTCTAGAAAAGCCCTAGAATGTTCGACCGCATAATAACAATGAACACAAAAGGTTCAGGCGACCGGAAGTAATTAAACACTTCGCGACTAGCTTGCTTACGTCGCCCGGCTACTGCGATTACGTCACCGCTATAAATAGACACTCGCGGTGGCGACGGCGGGCGTTCTACGTTACAATACGATAGCAATACAAGCAATCCTTGACATAGCAATTTAAAATCTTAAGCTACGTTTCCAGCTCTTAAAAAAGTCACTGTTTTAGTCTTTGTTTTTGTATTTTGTCTTATATTTTTGTCAGAATATATTGGCCATTTCCAGCTGTTAACATAAGCACAGTCTTAAGTTTTTGTATAATTCCAAAATAACATTTGAAATAAAGCACGAAATTAATATGGTGAACGAGCCACAATATTTCTAATATTCCACTTTAAATTTCAATAATGTCTGTATATCCATAAGATATGATATAATTTTATTTGTATTTATAATATAAAAAAATATGATTTTTTTTCTTTCTGTTGCCATATTTATATTCTCTCAACACAAAAATAATAACATAACCACCAAAATAATGACAGATAACATACAACGCGTAAAACTACTGCGCAACATAAAAAGAGATAACGCTTACATCACTTATCTCTCTCCAACAGAACAGCGACAAAGACTATGACGAAAGTATGAAGTCTGCAAACTTTGTGTTTATGCGCTATGACAAAGACAAAGACTAAAGACTAAAACAGTAGCTGGAAACGCTCAAGCCATTATATGTATGACAAACTTTGAAGGTTATGACAAATAACATAGTCACTGTTTTTGATATTTGTCATAACCTTGAAAGTTTGTCATACGTATAATGGCTCGTTAAAGCACAAAAAAATTATGCGAACATTTTAGCATTTATGTCTTTGCTAACAGGAAATTTAATTTAAAATGAACGACAGAAAAGTCCAACTTTAACTATTGGCAAGGAGTTTTAAAATGTTTTCTTTATTTTAAAGACAGCTTTGAAGGCATATGTACAGCAGATATTTAATTAAATTTAATTTTATACATTCACAAGACTAAAATGAAGACAGTACTTGATTGTATATCTTCATTCTCACTGCTATTTAAAAGATATCGTCGAATAACGAATTCATTTGCTCTGCTGGTATCGTATATTTTTTGCGGTTTTAATTAAATCATATTGACAGTGGCGTATCTGACATTGTCTCAGGGATTAGTATATAGAGAATGATCGCATTAAATGATAATAATTGCAATTTATAGTAGCAATAATCCGTGTGCGAATCAGGTGAAACCTACGCGAGGCGAAAAGATGAGGCGGCAGTGTGTGGCACATTTGCATTTCATGTTCTTCTCGACTTTGACTTGGAATACTTAATACGTGAACGCAAATGAAATCAAAAAATATTAATCGTATTCGTTACAGATATAACGGACAGACGACTACAAATTATAATTAAAATATATCATCAACAATTTTATATTTACAATCTACTAGCAAATCCAAAGGTACACTCGCAATTAAATTTTAACCCAGCACAACTTCATGCTGGTTATAATGGGGTGTTGCAAAAAATAAACATATTTTTTTCTTCTGAAATTTGAATAATTACGTTCCACAGTATTATTAAATATGATTTTCTCTTCAAATTTCTGTATATATTAAGCACAGTAGCAGTTTAAAAATATAATTTTTGAATTGGCGCCAAATTACACTGCCTGTGACGTCAGAAAGACAATAGCCAATGACAAAACTGAAAAAAAAACAAATGTATCATACATCGTCAATGATTGCTTTAATGACAACTGTGTGTCATAAGGTCTGACTTATAGTGCAGCGTGATTTTTGGTTCTTTAGCGTAGTCCTTAGTTATTTGTTATTATATTATAGCCTTATATTTCATAGTTTATAATGCCCAGTATTATAAAAGATGGATAAATAAAGCACTAACAAAGTAAAATTTACTCTTGAAGTAAAATAGTTTATTCCAGAGATTTTCATTAAAACATGAATAAAAATACTAGCTAAGTAAATCTACAGAATAAATTACTCCACGGATGTTCGAGGAAGTAAATTTTATTCTGTAAAATCAATTTAACACGTCAAAATTAATTAAATTAAATTCATTATAAATTTCATCCCATGTATTATTTTTACAATTATTTATCTCCAACATGTTTGCTTTTTTTATTTCTGAATAATTTTTCCCCGTTCTCTCTTTTTTCCATTTTAGTTAACACCTGACACTTTATGACACACACTTTATTTTCTATTTTGACTTTTGGATTTATTTCGTGTCAGGAACATACAGAATACAATATTATTAAAACATATTCCAGCGACACATTGTTTGGAATATATCCTCTTCAGTTGGAGATTGACATTATCGTCAGTAGTGGTCTTAAGAAATACCGTCTAGTAATGTTTTATCCTGGATTTATAAAACTCTCTTATGCTCCAGTAGTGCAAAGATTAGCCGGTATAAGAAACCGTAGCCTGAGTGCACCATTTTCCAGCTAAAAACTTAAATGTATTCAATAGTTCTTATTAAATTATAAAAATATTTATATTTACATCAAAATGATCTTTATAACAAAGAAGTTTTGATTTTATGTTTTTATCTTTACTTGCGATAATCATTTCATTCTTGTTTCCTCGTTTTGAGGCACTACTATAAATATTTTTCCCTATTATCAGTTCTATTTGGGCACACTGCACAAAACACTTTTTTACAACCATGTTTGATTATTTCCAAATACAAAAATCAGTAGTAGTTGACAGCTGTCATGACTGTCACTCGTTTAAATTCCATCGTTGGCAAATGTAAGCCACACCCTCATTGGTTAGGTCCTTATGAACGTCATCAGGCAAAAGGGGAAGCGGAAATTCAAACATTATATTTTCAAAGACAATTTTCTCATGAATAAAGAATAATACGAAAAAAATACAAATAGGGGTAAAATATTTTATCTTCTAATTTCGACAGCAGACATTTTCATGTAGACATTTACATTGTAGTACCTACTTCAAATTTATTGATTCAAATTAAATTATTTTAAAAAAATACCTGATCGTTCATTCACCCTTTTTATTGTGATACTAATTGAATTTTATTTGTGTTTCACTTTCATTTATAAATTTATTTTCATCCACTTATTCTCACCTGATGTTGACAATTCAATTAGCGGAATTCACATACGAATCGGCGAAAATAAAATTATTTTATGATTAAATACCAATACAAACATATGAATAGAATCCGTATGATGTTAGAGCATTCTTTCTGAGTATAGACTTTAATTATTCATCGTTTTTTAAACGGTTTTTAACCACACACTTAGCGAAGCTATTACACCAGCGAATCTCAAACAAATAAATCTATTCTCTAAGTATTTCTTCCATTAAGACTCTTAACATGTCTGTCTCCAGTGCTTGAATTTCTTCACCAATTTTTCCTTAAACTACTGTATAGTCCTAGCATTCTTCAAATAGTCCCAAAAATAAGTCAAATCCGACGAACATATAAGCCTAAATTAAATCTGCATTATTCTTTTTGAAATATTTGCACCGTGCCGGTGCTTACCAGGCGTCACTTCACGGGCACTCATTGCTGGCGTGGAGAGTGTACCACAGGGGTCAATTTTGTTCCATTTAAAATTCGAAATATTTGGCGTCAGTCGGGATCGAACCCGGTTTCCCAGATTCGCGACCTGACACTCAGGCACGAGACCCCATAATTGATACTGTACTAAACTGCCAATATGCAAAACTCCCTAATTTTTTTCAGAGCAAGTACGTTTTAAACTCTCTTTTGCTTGGACTCAGTAAACAACATACAATGCGTAGATTGCCTTGATTAGACATCTTTAATTTTTTTTTACTGTACACACTTTAGCGGGATTAGTGATGCACGCGAGGTGAGACGAGACGAGAAATATAAAATATCGATCTCGCTCTCGTTCTCGCACATTTTTTTGGGTCTCGTCTCGTTTTCGCGCGAGAGTCTCGCTGTAAAAATAAGCGCTTGCGCACTACGTATTTACCTCGGTATTTACGTATCAGTGTAACTATAAAAGAAAAGTTCGCACCAATCGTTCCGTCTTCCGTGTATTTACAGTCGTATAATAAAGCGACGAAACACTAAATTCCAGTCATCAAATTATTTCATTACGAACATCTGTTAATACATTCTGTCATCAGTAAAACTAATTAAACATTAAAAAATATATTTTTGTAACTAAAAGTTTCTACACTTTATCATTATCTATATGACACCATTTAAGTAAGATTTACTCATAAAAAAGCACAACACTGGGAACCCGCTGGCAACCAATCACTCCGCTTCAATCCGTGTTGGCTCCTATCGACGCTTAATATAAGATCCTTTACTTTTCAAGGACGAAAAGAATTTTATTAACCGTAGTTTGAACTGGGATGAATTAGGGGCTGAAATGTTGGAGAAAAACTAGTTCTATTAGATGCAAAACCGATTTAGTCTTTATTTTGCAATTCCTCGATCTGCGACCGATATCATTCGACTCTGGATAGACTCAAAAAAATATAGTCAATTCATATAATTTTCACATTCACCTTTTCTAGGCACGGAATTACCGTTGACTCCACTCTCTGTACGGTGCATTTTTCATTGAATGTATAAATCAAAGCTATAAAGTTACAAATACTTTTTATTGCGAGAATCTCGCGAGATTTTCGCTTCTCGCAGTTGTTATATCGATCTTGCCTCGAATTTTAAATTGCAATCTCGCTCTCGTTCTCGTCTCGCATAATGCAACCAGATGAGACGAGACGAGATGCGAGAGTACTCTCGCCTCGTCGTGCATCACTAAGGGCCACTTTTACAATCATTAGATAAACCTCGTATAACGCTATACCAGATATAAAATTGAAAATTGTATTTTACAAACCTCGGATAAACCTCAGCTAGAATAAACACCAGTATTTCTTATCCCATGGAAATCGGTCGTATAAACCTCGGATAAATTTATTCCTGGTTCTTATGGATACCACGTAAACAGAAACGATGTGTTGTTATTTATACGCTTGACAGATATCAATCTCGTATTTCATCATCACTGTCAGAAGCAAATATATCATTTATATCATCTAACGTCGTGAAAAATGCAAATTAGAAGGCAGAAATAAAAACAATATTGAAGAAAAATAGTCTAACAAGAAGATAATTTTATTCTGTCAATACCAACCTAAAGTGATTTGACGT
Source organism: Harpalus rubripes (assembly GCA_963082715.1). NCBI lineage: Eukaryota > Metazoa > Arthropoda > Insecta > Coleoptera > Carabidae > Harpalus > Harpalus rubripes. Next base: position 1,718,844 of record OY720453.1, on the reverse strand, counting down.
AATTCCTGGTATAACTATCTGATAGATAAAAATGCATTGTAAAATACAGTCTTGTTTATCGAATTACTAGGATAAAGTTATACCTCTGATAGCTATACCATAGTTTATCTATCAATTGTAAAAGTGGGCCTAAGCGGGATTCGAACTCTGTCAGTACGCACTGTGCTCTCGTTTTGTGGTTATGTCTGGAATGAAATCTTTTGGAAGTTCTGGTATGGTAAGAGCCCGTGTCTAAAGTAATGTTTATCTCTGACGAAACAAACAGTCTTCTTCGTAGTTTCCGTAACAAACACTTAGTTCTTGTGCGATAAGTATACCGTCTCATTCTCATTCTCTACTCTGCATTGTGTTTATATGCATCGCTGTTGCTGTTGGACTGTTAATAGAACCGCATTTTATATACTCGGACATCTGATTTACTGCCACCAGTTAATTGATTCGTACTGAGACACACCATTGTGGTTTCACCATTAGGAGCAATGGTTAGAAAACAGTTAGAACATTCTAAATACTTGTGGTTAGAAAGGAATCACACTTTTAAAGTTATAACTTGCATACATGGGAAAATATTTGCTAGTACTGTTTCAAAATTACAGAAATAGAAAATGAGTAATAAATAAATAAACAAACGATCCGAATGATGCGTCATTTTATGCTTTCTGCTTTGGTAGTTTTAAAGAGCATACTTGGCAAAAAAGTGGCATTTTATCTACTGATATACGAGCCCAGATTCATTATAATTTTACCGGTTTACATTTTTAACAAATTATAAAATCAAATGGTTCTCATTTCTTCGGCTACTTAAATATAGTAACGTTTTTTATTTATTTGGGTGAAGTGTAAATATTAGACAATTATTATTAATTAAAATAAAGGTTTATTAAACTATAGATAAATGACTATTACTAATATTAAACAATTATTAAAAAACTAATTAAGACTAAAACTATAATTAACTAGATAACAACACTATTTATTGAAACAAATAACACGAGTATTTATACGATCTTACTAATTATTTATTTCGATTATTTATGTCACTGTTTATTTATTTCACGTTCAACTGTCTGCCTACCGACCTCCATCGCGTCTGTATACTTAAGTGACTCAACAGCGTCTCTATATTCAACTGCTCTGTCTATTTATGTAACTAACAGTCTAACTTCCACAGCTTCAGTTATCACCGACTGTCCGTATACCACAATTCTTCACCACTACTGCCGAGTATCTACTTCCACTTGCCGTTACTGTCCTCGTATACCTAGCTTCCCAATACTCTTTACCGAGTATTCTCTTTCACAGCTATCTCGGTATACCAGTAACTTTTCAACTCGCCGTTACTGTTAAAACATCATATTTATATTATTATTATTAATTTTATTATTATTATTCATCTGAATTTGTATTCGTTACTAAATGATCAGGATCTTTTCACATACAAAAGTGGCATTTAATTTCGTAACCAATTTTTAAACTACTGATTATATTAGTGAAAATAGCTATATATATGTCCCTATTTTTTCCATCACCTTATATACAAGTACAGTTATGATAATAGGGTGGTGGTTGGCATAGCCGAACATACTCGTATTTAAAATCAGACTTTCGTAATTTCCCGCTGTCCTAATTATTTCAGGTGAAAAAAGCTACAGTTGTAGACGATACAATTCTGCATCTTAATAAATAAGGAAAATTAATTTTGTATCCTGTACCGAGAGTTACTTACGTTTAAAATGATTGATGGCAATGTATTACCGCGTTTTTTTAAACTGGACATAGGGAGTTGTCAAAGTCATTAAACTGTTTTCTTCTAAAATGATGTCTGACAAATCATAACGTATAAGTGCAATATGAGTCTAAGGCAAGTTTCCGATTTATTTGTTGCTAGTTTTAATAATAAGCAACTATTAGAAAAATCTATAATACTTATAGAACTTCAAGATGCATCAATGGACAGCATTAAAAGAAAATTAGAATAAGTAAGGTAATTAATAATAACTGTTAAATTAAAAAGACAATACCCTTTCAATATAAAAGGAAATTCTGTAATTGACACATAACAGTTTGATGACTTTGATAATTCCATAATAGTTGCTGACCTGAATCGCTTATTAAAAGTAGCAGCAAATAAATCGGTAACTTGCCTTAAACTCATATAGGACTTCTACAATGTATGATTTCTATGTTTTCTTCATACATCATTTTGGAATATGACAGTTTGATGACTTTGACAACTCCCTATGTCCAGTTAAAAAAACGCGATAATACATTGCTGTCAATCATTTTAAGTGTAACTATGGTAATGACATACGCCCATGTCCACTGTTAAAAAAATCAGGGTATGTATAATCTCAATTTTTGTTGGGTGAGTGCACCCGACAAAATTTTTCAAAGTCGGCGCCTATGTACTGAGACCATTTACCTTTAGCACGATGAGAAGCAACTTCGTAAAAATCTTGCAAGACTTATGGGACAATACTCACAGGAAAATGTGCAGAGAACTATCCACAGCACCCTATCTAATACTCTACATAAAATTGCGGAATTCCTTGTAACTATACTGTTGCATTTATCCAATATTGTATTTTTATTTTTTGGGTGTGGCCTATCGAATATCTTCTCCCGTAAGACAGCAGCAAACTAATTGGTTTATACCATGTATTTGGGTGATATTTTTATTTGTAATCTGAGCGTATGCATATTCATGACTAATTACTGAAACATGTCGGATTCTGTTATGAGTTACTTGAAATATGGGCCGAAGTATGGAGATAATACTACGATCTTAATTTAGATTTCTTTTTCTTTGGCGCACCGATAAAGATACGTACGTACATTCTTCGCATTCCGACACGAGATACAAGATGGGCATATGTATATTTGTTGTAAAAACATTAATAAATATTTTTAAAAAATCTGATGTGGACACCACACGACTTCCTTATACCCAAGACCAATATGAAGTATAGACCCAATTATATGATTGCACGTATTTGACGTAATTTGCCATGAACATCAATTTTTTTATTTATTTGTTATTTTTTGTCCTAATCCATAGCAAGCTTCAGTACAAACACGAAAAAATATATGTTTTAAATTTACATATCTCGCTTATACAAAGGGCTAATTTAATAATACTTGATGTGCTAGACGCAGAATTTAATTCTCTAAAACTCTTATTTGAAGCATTTACTTCTAAAATCAAAATGAAACCATACTATGTTATTCCAATTGACATAAAAGTCTTATATACCAAATTTGAAAAGTTTTGGATTATATTTTAAAATAGTTTTTCATTAAAATCTATTATAGGCTTCAAATAAAGTACCATTTCTGGAAATTATGTAATGACCAAAAAGGAAGGTGAACAACTAGATGTTATAGCAGTCCTAAATACAAACTTTCTACGACTTACCGTTTTTGGTCAAAGTGGATATTTCCGTTGAAATCTGAAAACCGAAATTTTTCGCTATTAGAATACTTCCTTTACTTCGTACAAGGAAGTAAAAAACAATTCAAAAATGATATTCGGCTATGTTGGAATGGATATGGAAAAGGAAGTAACAATTCTTCGGACTTTCAGTCAACAAAATTTATTCAATACCATAGCCTTCTTCAGGTCTCTGGTATATGATGTTATCCATGAGTCAGTCAGTAGTGTCCAATGAATCATGATAATTAAAAATCTGTGGGTATAATAATGTCCAATCTGAGTTTTAGACTAAGATTGACTACAGTATCTTACTTCAACAATAAGGTTTCAAATTCGCGTATTTCGAAAAATAAACACATTTTGTTACATCTTTTTTCCCCAGGATCTTCAAATGTATTATTGCGTATTTCTTTTGTTACAGGACTTCATTCATAATGGCGTCCAATACCACAAAATATACTGCCCAGGGCGAGAAGTTCCAGCCGATCATCTTATGAAAATGTGAGTAAATTATCAATAAAACAATAGACTACTTGCGTGGTACTAAAAATCTGATATCTATCACTAAATACCTAAAGTTGAAAACGTAGGTAAAAATTTAAATTTTATTTTAAAAAAATTATATTTTTTTTTAATAAATTATGAAAGAAGATTTTCTTTGACGTCATTATTTTGAACTTGAGAAAGAGATGCATATTTAAGAATGTAACCTGTAGATGGCGAGCGAGTGCGAGTTTTCATTTGATTTTGACATTAGTTCATTTTTCTGTTACTGTCTTTCTTCTTTATTATTTACAATTTGTGTGGTTTCTGTTACTTTTATTACGTATTTCGATTTGTTAAGCAGGATTTTCACTTAGCTTATACTCGTACAAGATTAAAATGACACGAAAATATTAACCTCCAAACTATTATTCAAACGTCAAACAGATGATCTGTCATGCCGTTGCTATTGGACGTACTGATGTTATTGTTTTACGGCCATTCATTGGTTCGGTGTAATTCTACGTCATACACGGCGGTAATTTAAATATTAAAATTTCAATATTTTTTTTCTGGTTAATTAATGAAAATTTTGCTAAAAGAAAAAATATGGGTAGCAAGTTTTTATCGTCTCATCAAAAATATTAAATAAATATGGCACGCAAGTAGCCCATTCTTAGAAATGTAAGATATATGATTAATCAATTTCTTGATACAAATGGTATTCTTTGGCAAACAGACACAGTATCAAATTTCTTTTATAAATCGGTTATGCTTCAGCACAGTTAGGAAACATTTCTGAATAATTTCCCTCGAATGAGGTGGGCGTGAAACGACAATGATATTAAATCGTCCTTGTATTCACAGCGGGCATCATGTATGTCCGGATTTTGTATAGGTCGAAAGTCGGGTCAAAATGTGGTCACACATAAATAAAATTATAATCGCGCGATCTCATCGAAAACATGATGAATTATGACAAAGGAAATAGTGTAGTTTTTGGAGAAATCGTTTATTAATTTACTTTTCCATTTTATGTAAATATAAATGCTAAATCTTTATTCATAAAATTAAACTCTGTTTGAAATATCGAAAGAATTTTTGACATACATTCTTGTGATTCAATACTAAGTAATTTTATTGGTTAAAAGAGGATAATTTTGAAGTTGAACTAGAATGACTTGTATCACAAGAATGTATCTGTCAAAAATTCTGTCGATATTGCAGAGTTTAGTTGCATCTTAAGTGTTCGTACGTCATGCTTCAATGGGAATAGTTTTCATAACATCAACATTTCGGCGTTATATAGGATGTTTGGTAAGTAACGTGCCATACGTTACCAATTAGACAAGGTTGCAGTGTATCGTAGTCTGCAATAATTTCTTTTCTAATATGCTTGTTGCAAATGAAAAAGTACTTCAAGATGGATCAATAACAATAATTTATTTGAATAAAGAATGGTTTAAAAATAGAGAGAACTGAAAGAAGTTGTAATCTGAAATATATTCTGCACAATCTGTCAAGTTGTGAAATTTGCAATAACTTATGTAGTACTTAAGGTGGATTGTATGAAAGTGAGTTACGCTAAGCCATGGTTATTTCAGATTATAACCTCTTTCAGTTTTCTTTATCACATTACTTACATAACACCCTGTACATTGCAGTATATTCGTATTGTGAAAGGTAAAGGTGTGTGTGTAAATTTGGCGAATGCATCATTGTTTATCGGATAAATCGGTCGTGTAAAAGTTGTAGTTCGCTTAGGTTATCACATTCTGTTATCGGGTAACACAATGCAATGCACAGCGACCGGTCGTGCGTCGTGTTTGCTACCAACTTTCATGTTTGTCTTGTACATAACAGATAGGTATTTACCCCAACAAAATTTACTCAAATTGTGTTTGCCACCAGATAGGGAACGCTAACATCTCACACAAAAAAAGGAGCTATATAGAAAGAGTACCTGCAGTGGGTTTGGTATAAAATGATAGATTATACAATACGCAGAGTATTTCCGAATCAAATAAATGATAAAAAACCTATACGATTTAAAATAGTGTAACGTTTTTATTTATTTGGGTGAAGTGTAAATATTAGACAATTATTATTAATTAAAATACATATATGTCATCATCATTACCGATATCTACGTACAAAGCAGATTGGCACACCCAGCAATAGGTAATATGCCGTGATGATATATTTATATTTATTATATTAATTATATAAAATAAAGGTTTATTAAACTATACAAAAAAATTCCTAATTCGGAGTAGGGTATGAACAAAGAAGCGTATGTCAATTTAAAAATATTTAATTATGCTCTATTCCATATAAGCCACTCAGTAGATGGCACTAGCAACAGCGCAAATCTGAAGTAGCCGAAATTGCATTGGGTAAACTTGTCTCTTGTCTCTAATTTCAGCCAATCAGAGATGTCAAAACTATTCCCTATGCTCCGCAATTATGAATGGCTTAAATGGAACAAGATATAAATGTAAATTTGACATGAGGCAATGTCATAAATGTTATTTAAAGTAATCAAAGCTTTTTTTCTTGAATCTTATTTTAGAAATGTCTATTTGACATGAGATAATGTCAAAAATGTTATTTAAAGAAATCAAAGCTTTTCTTCTTGAATCTTATTTTAGAAATGGAAACAAATTAGAAAACGGCGAATGTCAATATACTGTATCCTTCTTTATTGTCTTTTCTCCTCAAAATTACATTTCAAGATCAATTTTGACTTTTGAATTGAATAATGATCAGACATACGTTCCTCTGTTTATAGCATGCTTTGAGTTAGAAATTCTTTTGAACGCACTGTAATATGTACAATATTAAAAAAAACCTAAATCGGAGTAGGCTATGAACAGATAAACGTATGTCTATACCTTGCTCCATTTAAGCCATTTAGGATGGATTGCATGAAAGTGGGTTAACCCTCGAGTTTCCAGCCTATATGACAGCTAATCTCGGGTCAAAAAATAACTTACCGATTTGGATGGATTAACCCACAAATAGCAAAGTGCATATGGCTGATAGTTGTCATTTCACGCGTCATATTTAATAAAAAAAATCTGATGTGGCCAGCACATTACCTTCCGTCAGTTCTATGTATTTTGTACAAATTTCATAAGGAAAGTTCCTTGCTAAATTAAATATTCTATTTCTTGTACATTACCTTCCGGCAGTTGCATGTATTTTATGCAAATTTCATACAGAAAATTATTATTTTATGACGTTTTCTATATACAGCGTAATGTATCTGCAGAAATAAAAGATTTATTATTATTATTATTATTTCTTGTACATTACCTTAAAGCAGTTGTATGTATTTTATACAAATTCCATACAGAAAGCAAAATATCCTATACCTATGTATTTCCAGTAAAATTATAAGACAAACACACTATGTCAATTTCACTTGACAAATGCATTTTGCTATTTGTGGGTTAACCCATGCAAATCGGTGTGTTATTTTTTGACCCGAGGTTAGCTGTCAAATAGGCTGAAAACTCTTTGTTTGTGTATGTAACCCTGGGGTAGCGAAACTCGAGGGTTAACCCATTTTCATGCAATCCACCCTTAGTCTTGTAGACAATAGGGCGTAGCTTCGAACTCTCTGATTGGTTGAAATTTGAGACAAGAGACAAGTTTACCCAATGTAATTTCGGCTGTTTAAAACTGGCGCTGATGTCAGCGCCATCTGCTGCTTGCCTTAATTGGAACAGCGTATAATAATCATTCAATTCAAAAGTCAAGTTGTCAAAATTAATCTTTAAATTTAAAATTAAAGAGAAAACATAATAAAGAAGGCTACAATATATTGGCATTCCCAGTTTTCTAATTTATGTCCATTTCTAAATATTATTTAAGAAGAAAAGCTTTGAATTCTTTAGATAACATTTTTGACAATATCTCGCGTCAAATTGACATTTAATTAAATACTTTGAAAATGACATACGTTTCTTTGTACAAAGCATTCTCCGAGTTAGGTTTTTTTTTTGAACCCAAAAATATTGGATAGTGTCTTCTTGATTTTAAATCACTTATTCCCAAAATGAAATGTTGTCTTTGATTGTTCTTGCATTAAGCTCCAGATATATATTTATTTTCTAAAAGAGCTGTCCCCATCCCCATGTAAATCAGCTGTAGGTAATTACGTCTCGTCTATTCCCTCTTTTCCACTGAAGTTGTGAAGTAAATCCAGTGTAGTTTATTTTCCCCCATCGTAGATCACGTTGTTGTTCCACTAACACGGTAAATCACAGTTCCGGAGTTCCCGGACTGTTCCGGTGTTCTAGCTCCACTCCGGTGATCCGATCAATGGCCTCTTAACCCCTGTTTACCTCACGATTGTCAGCTCTCCTCCGGGAGGGTGGGGGAAATTCCCCTCTTTTCCCCTCCAAACTGAAATGCTTTGTTAATCATCTAGTAGGCGGGAGATATATGATTTATATAAGAATCAATATGGACAGAATTATATGATGTAGTGATCTAGTTTTATTAGGAAATAGAACTATATTTTTATTAGAGATATATAGGCAGTAATTTATAATGGAGAATTTATCACTTTTTAATTTGCTGTCAGAATTTATTAATTCCGGAATCAATAAAATTATTGATAGATTATTAATCCGGACAGATTATAGTATGGACTGGATATTTCTACACTGTTCCTAATTCAGTGGCCATGTTGAAAATGCTAAGTTGTGAAGAAGCGGCAATACCGCAGAGCAAGGGATAGGGTGCGGAGAAGGGAAAAAGTTGAGCATCAGTCCATACAAATTTGTCGGCGAGTATAAGACATTTGACAGTCTTTGGTTGTTCACGTATAATGTTTTATACTACAAAAATATTAATTGAAATTGGTACTGGACTGATACAAAAATTTGTTGATAGTGATATTTGAAAATTTAAATTTGAGTACATTTACAATTTTTACCTTCCGTCATACTTTTAGGTAAGGAATGTCTTGTTTTCGGTAAAAAAAAATCGATAGTAGATAGTAAAAGTATGTATTATAGGCTTATTCTGTAAAAATATTGTTATATAACAATTATCGTTATTTATAAATGTAACGATGTGATCCTGAACGACATTTTGTAAAAATCGTATAAACGTCCTCATACCGTTTGTCTCAACGACTTTAGCCAATTTTTTTTTAAAAAAGTTAGTAGCTATTATTGAATATTAATTGTCATTGTAATGTCATTTTGCAAAAAAAATATTAACATTACTATTTTAATTATTATTTCTTTATTAAGTAAAGAATATTTGTAAAAACGATTATCAAATGGATTAGTATTATTCCATAAAAGACTTTCACGGCCACAAATATTTCTTTTAAAATGTAATTATGGTTGTTAATTATATAGTTGATGCATGAATAAATGTTTTGTTACCTATTTTCCATTTCTTCCTGCACAAATATAAATAATATATTAATCCTTCCATTTGCTAACATTTCTCAATAACGGACGGAATAACGACAAGTGAATCCTTATCGTACTTATCGTTCACGAACTGCTTAAAATAACGACAATACGATTTCAATATAACGCCAATTATTTTACAGAATACGCTTTTTTAAAATTATCGTTATTTAACTATACTTTTTCATCATAACGATACGTTATGGCATAACGACATTCTTACAGAATAAGCCAGTTAGAGTCCCTAGAATACGATTTTACTATTTTTGGGATGATGTCTGTATGTGTATGTGTAACTCCAACACTGCAATTCTAAAAATTATAGTAATCCTCTTCTTTACATCCATATGTACCCACATTTGAAGATTTTAATTTTTCTTGAAAAAACGATGTTAAATATCATTTTTTTCACATTTATTATAAGTATTAAAGAATATTTTATTCTCTATACGATATAATTACATGTTATACTTGATATTCAATAGATATTGAGTTAAAAATTAAATTTTATAAAGCAACCAGCTATGCAATAACACTGGAAACAACATATAAATAAATAAATAAAATTCTGATAGACAGTTGTCAATATCAAGTGCAATTGACATAGTATGCTTGTGTTATAATTTTACTGGAAATACGAGGGTCGTTCAATAAGTCCTTAGAAAAAGATAGAAAAACAAATTATTTTGGGTATTTTTTTTTATTTTTCAACATAATCTCCTTTTAGCTCTATACACTTTTCTAAACGTTTCTCTAACTTTTTTAAGCCGTCCAAAAGGTAGGATTTCGGAAGATCTTCAAAATAAGCATCTGTTTGAGCGATGACCTCCTCGTTCGATGTAAACCGTTGTCCACCGAGCCATTTTTTTAAGTTTGGAAATAAAAAAAAATCGCTAGGAGCCAAATCTGGTGAATACGGTGGATGTTGTAGTAATTCAAATTTTAGATCCATAATTTTGGCCATCGAAACAGCGCAGGTGTGTACCCGTGCATTGTCTTGATGGAAGAGGATTTTTTTCTTTTTCAAATGAGGAAGTTTTTTCTTCATTTCTTCGCTTAATCTATGTAATAATGACGCATAATATTCTCCAGTTATTGTTTTTCCTTTTTCCAAGTAATCGATGAAGATGATTCCGCGTGCATCCCAAAAAACCGTGGCCATAATCTTGCCTGCCGATTTGATCGTCTTCGCCTTTTTCGGAGCTCGTTCGCTTTCAAAAACCCACTGTTTAGACTGTGCCTTGGTTTCTGGCGTGTAGTGGTGTATCCATGTTTCGTCTACTGTTACGTATCGACGCAAAAACTCATCAGGATTGCGACGAAAAAGCGCTAAAACAGCCTCAGAGTCGACCACACGATTGCGTTTATTCTCCACCGATAACAAACGCGGCACCCATCTCGCCGAGATTTTTTTCACACCCAATTTTTCGTGCAAAATTGAAAACACTGTACCTTGCGATATGCCTGTAGCTTCAACTATGTCGCGCACTTTGATTCGTCGATCACTCAAAATCATATCGTGGATTTTATCCATCATTTCAGGAGTAGTGACTTCCACAGGACGTCCCGAACGCTGTTCATCTTTTGTGGACGTACGGCCACGTTTAAACTTATTTACCCAATTGTAAATAGTTGCAAATACAGGAGCAGATGTACCATGAACTTAATCCAACTCAGCTTTGAACTCTTTCGGTGTTAAGCCTTTTAAATACAAGTGTTTAATCACCGCTCGAAATTCACTTTTTTCCATTTTTTTAAATAAGCAAAAGTTTGTTGCTTCAATCGACAATAAAAGTGAAACCACGTGATGGATATAACTAAAACTTTGACAGCTGTCGGGTGAGTGATGATGTTTAGTAAAAACAAAACGTTATCTATACTACGAGTGCCAACTCTTAGATTTTCTAAGGACTTATTGAACGACCCTCGTAGGATCTTTTGCTAGAAACTTTTTGTATGGAATTTGTATAAAATACATACAACTGTCGGAAGGTAATGTACAAGAAATAGAATCTTTTGCAAGGAAATTTCCGTATGAAATTTGTACAAAATACATAAAACTGACGGAAGGTAATGTGTTGCATTAAAAAATATATAAATTTTGAATCCAATAAAAACACTACGAACTTATGCTTCAACCTGAATCTCATTTTGGTGAAAAATTAGTTGTTCTCATGTATTATTTCGTTATAAGTGAGGTCTTCTTAACTATAAGAGCTAAACATGTGGAAGAATCTCGTTGCTCGAATGCCTAACATATTTCAAGTTAATTGTGAAAAGTCCATCGCACCGAATACATATTTAATATTTTTAATATCTGCGTGGGCTGAAATCTTCTTCACAAGAAATAGATTGATAGCGATAATTACCACAGATTTCCAAATAAGAATTTACGGTCTTTAACAGATAATATCATAATGCGTTTCTTTCGCAACAAGTTTGGATATTAACACAATATTTATAGCTTCTTCACAGATAAAGAAATATGTTTACTGTCGGGAAATATTCTAATATAGTGTTTCCTGCAGTTTTGATAGTTTCTATTATTTCCAAAGTACTAAATTATCGTTTATTTCGATTAGAAGGTATTAATGTCACTTTGAATTGGAGCAGGTTATTATTAAATTAAACTCGCATCTATATTTTATCTCTATAAGGCAAGAGCCAGTTTTTTCATTTTAGAAAACATTAATAAAGTTGTTCAAGATATAGAAATAAATTCCTAACAGCCCAGTTAAGATGTTACGATAAAACAGATTAATATCACATCTCCAAAGATCGCATTTGATCATTTACATTTTCTCATTGTCATATTTGAAATTGAATCTGCTCTTTTGGGAAGTGAATTATGTGATTCTTATTGTTGAACGGTCTATTATGAAGTGTAAATGTGTTTAGTCTAATAATGCAGTACTTATGTAAATGTAACGACTATAGTCTGTGTTAGACATAGGACACGTCGTATCACATGTCACATTACATTTGAGGGTGTACACCTACAGCCTACAAAAATTCCACACTAGACAAGCACTGTTTCAGTAAAAAGAAAAGTGTAACGAGAAGTTCGAACTCTGTAACCCCTAAATATACTGATAAAAAATTCGTTAACGTACTTTTTATTCAGTTGTTAAAATATTTATTAGAGTGGTTGGATGCTTTCTGATCTTACGAGGGTTACGCTAGAATTATTGAAAGACACATGGTTCATATCACTTCTTAAAAGCTTCCAACCAATGCTTTCTTAATAATATCTGGTAACTTAAAAATTGTAAAAGCTGCCAAAATTACTTGAGGAGGTAAAAACTGACAAATTAATTTCAGTCTGTCAACGCTATCAGATTATATATGTTCAAGTAATTCAAAAGTAGGAGTATTGCAAGAATTTTTATATGCCTTTGAAGTATTAAATTTAAAAAATCTGGTGTGGCCATCGCAATACCTCCCGCCATTTACAACCCGAGTCACAAAAAAAGATTAAATTAATCCTTATTTTTGAATTAGCGAATTTTACTCTAATTTTGACAGTTTATTTCATAAAATATAGTCTAATCTAATCCAAGTAACTACCTTTTTTTTAAATCCCTCAACAGGATTAAATCCCAATTACAGACTGGGTTCGCATTCACACACATCCATGCCTTAGTGGGATTCGAACCCAGAGCCCCGAGGGCACTCATGACATGAGGCGTTGCTCTAACCATTGAGTCACCGGAGCTATAATAAAATGAAGATTAAATTTTAAATACCGGGATAGAATAGAATTCACTAATCTAAAAATGAGGATTAGCTTAAACATTTTAGTGAATCGTTAACTTTTATTAATCTAAATACATACTTACATATTTACTTATGCTGGAAACTGTATTGAATTCCTTTTCTATTGTTCTATTTACCTTTTTCTTTTTAAAACGTTATTAATATTATTTTGAAATGATTAGTTCTTTGATAGTGACTTTTATCTGTCAGTTACATACATTTGAATAACTGCGTTTTATTTGTTTAAAACATAGGCTCTGGGATTTAAATAACATTTATAATAACATTAATCTCAAAAAAATAACATTTAAAGGTATTTTTCGAAGAAAAACTATGTTGAGCTTCTAGTAAAGTGCCATTTCCGGTTATCCGATTTTCACCAAAATCTTTCCATTACAGAAAAAGTTCGAAAAGGTTTCAAAATTTTCTGAATGATAGTATTTGAGTTAGAGTGGAGGATCCACACACACATATATACACACATACATACACATATACATACACACATACATACACACAGACATCGGATTCTAGGGACCTTAAAACGTGGTCATTTACCAAAATCTCGATATGCGATGTTTAACACGATCCCTATACTTCCCTTAACAAGGGTAGCGGGAGGTAAAACTCTGATGTGGCCAACACAACACTTCCCGCTATTTAATTTTGATTAATTTAAATATACATACATATTTAGTTATACTAGAAGCTGTATTAAAATCCATTCCCTATAACTATGGTTTTTTTTACTATTTTCTTTTTAAAACGACACTATTATTAATTTGAAATGATTAGTTCTTTGACAGTGACATTTATCTGTCAGTTACATACGTTTGAAATATGAACTGTCTAATCAAGTAGTTGTGTTTGTTTAAAGCGCAGGATCTGTGATTTAAATTATAGATAATTTTATAAATTTATCCATAAAATATATAGAAAAAATATTAATGCAGACCTGTAGGAAATTTAATAATCTTTAATTTTTATAATAACATAAACATAACATTTACAGGTATTTTTTGGAGAAAAACTATTTTGAGCTTGGAGTAAAATGCCATTTCCGGTTATCTGATTTACACCAAAATCAAATGGCTGCTTTCCATATTGGAATAAGATAGAAATTCAAGGTTTCAAAATTTTCTGATAGTATTTGAGTTAGAGCGTAAACAGGGACCAAATCAGGTAACCTGAAACAGAATGTGACGTCAAAGTTCATACAGCTTACCTAACATGTGGCAAAATATCGCAAGTGATTTTGAATTTGATGGCACAAGAGTATCATTACTATTTCCGGCGTCTACCTTTTTATTTAATTATTTACGAAAATAGATTATTTTTTTGTACGCCATTTGTCATCGTAAAGTTGATGTTTTTTGAGGAGCGAGCAACAAAATTCTCCGCGCGTTGCCAAAAATAACTTTTTCACTTGTTCGCAAAATAAATAGTATATTATGTTATTAGGAGTAGAAAGCAGTTTTTTTTTGTGTTGAACCCAGCTATTGCAACCGAGGCCTGGCAAGTTTTAATTCTATTAGGCATTGAATCCTTAAGTCCTGTCCATTTTCCTGTGAGTATTGTCCCATATATCTTGCAAGCACTGAATTTTTACGAAGTTGCTTTTCGTTTTGCCAAAAGCACAAGGTTTCAGAAGAAGTCAAATCTGGACTAGAAGATGACCATTAAAATACCGGTCTAACTATTATCACCAGACAGTTCTTTTTTAAGTTTTAAATCTATATTTAAAATAGCCGAAAGAATATTGCATAAACCTTCATTTCAAAATACTTTTTCATAAATGTAAAACCAGCTCATCATTTATACAAGTTTATGTTATTGTTAAAATGGAGTTCCTCGCATATTTTAGAATATTCTCACCCTACTAACCTTTTCTAAATCGTATAACTACAAGAAATATTCTCCACTGCAGCAAATGGTATGCAGTAAACTATATTTCGCAGAGTATGGTATGTTTACGATCAAATCTACTGCGAGCTCATTTCATTTATGATGGCATTACCTTACCGTACTGTTCCCGGCTTTATATTCGCTACTAATTGGGAGAAAACGAATACTTACAGTCTCTTTTATTATGAGAACAATTTAAATGGGTGATTTACAGGATTGCATATTTTATATTTTTAAAATCTTGTAACTTGTCGATCTGGGGGGAAAGAGAAATCTTGGAGTCTTGGACACACACATAGAATCATAGAAATAATTAAATACTTACAAAAGATAGGCTCTTAGTATTGTGTTTCTGACATAGGATTATTAAAAAATTATCATATTTTATTTTAGGAAAATTGGGAGGGACTGGTTAGTTGCCGACAAAGAAATTCGAAAATAAAATTAATATTTTGTTACCCTTTACTAGGAATGAATTTCATTTATAATAAATTGTGTTACATTTTAACATATTTTAATTTATTTTACAACAATACTATATCATCCTATTGAGTTGTAAACATTATTGGACATTTTTTAAATAATATATTATTATTTATTTATATCATGTTGGTATTAGACATCTGCCGACTGAAAAAGTAATTATTTCATAATGACCCAACGTGGAATTCACTTGTTTAATTCTGTTGAAAATGGCGAATTTGTTAAATTGCACGCATTTTACCAGTGCTGTGTTAGTGAACAAATAAACAAATAATAGTGCATTTAAATAACTAAATAGTGATATTTATATGTGGTAAGCTTCTTTATTATGTTATTAATATATTTATATATGTTTTATCGTATATACATCTTTATTTATCTATTCATGTGTATGTGAAAATAATAGGTACACATCGTGGTACACATGGTTTTGCTAGATTTTATAAAGTTTTGCAACGAGTTTTAATTTTGGGATATTTGTATTTATTTTATATCATAATATATTTTCACATATTTTGACCATATTTTGGGTGTGAAAATTATATAGTCCAAAGTCCAATGCATGTGTATTATGACAAATCATTATATCTTCAATACTGGTAAGCGCTCGCACGGTGCAAATATTTTATCATTACCGAATTCTGTGTAGAAAGCAGATTGGCACACCCAGCAATGGGTAATAAGCCATTATGACATATTTATTTTATTTATTTATATTTATTACGCATTATTGGGTGTGCTTTTTTATTAATATACTTCGGTAACGTTTTATTTTATTTTGGTTCTCGAAATTCAAGGATTCAATGGGTATAAGTGTATATTCGTTATTGTTATGCTATGCTGTCGTAAATTGTAAGTATGCTGTGGTTTCTACGTAATTTGTTGGTGTTGCTATATTGTTTATTATAAACAATTTTAATTTAGTGTAAAATGAAAATGACAAATATCAGTTATTCTAAAGAAATATCGGATGAATTTGAAGTTGGTTCCACAGAACGCAGAAAAAACTCAACAACTTTTCTAATAATTGAAATGTTCAAAAAACTACTATTACTATTATTAATTGCAAATGATGAGTTCTTTGACAGTTACATATATTTGAGATATGAACTGTCTAACCAAGGAGTTGCTTGTTTAAAGCGTAGTCTCCGGGATTTAAATGAGCCGGTTTCACATTTTTTAAACGTATTTTAAATAAAAGTTTATGCAATATTCTGCATAGTAATATAAAAAATAATATTAATTTATTGTTGTTTTCGTAAATAATTAAAAAAATAGATTGGCGCCAGAAATAGTCATAAAAACAAACCCCCACTGCTGTGACGTCGGAGCACATACCTACAGTACATCATTCAAAGCCAATAGGAAAACAGTTTACGTTATATATATATATATATAAAAGTAGGCGATAGTTTGTCACATGTTAAACTGCATGTGCTCTGACGTCACATTCTGTTTCAGATCACATGACTTTTTCAAAATATATTTGAGGCTTTTTAAAGAACAATATCTCTTAAAATTTAGCACTTAGACGTCATATAAAAATTCTTAGAACAGCCTTATTATAGATAAAATATATAGAAAAAGTATTCATTCAAACCTGTAGAAAAGTTAATAATCTTCAATTTTGTTATAACGAATCTCGAAAAAATAACATTTAAAGATATTTTCCGAGGAAAAACTATTTTGAGCTTCAAGTAAACTGGCATTTTCCGATTATCTGATTTACATCAAAATATAATGGGCTATTTCCATATTAGAACAATGTTGAAATATAAGGTTTCAAAATTTTCCGAATAATAATATTTGAGTTAGAGCGGAGGATACACACATACATATATACACAGAGACATCATCCGGAAAATATTAAAATCGGATTCTAGGGACCTTAAAACGTGGTCATTTACCAAAATCGGTTTGCGATTTTTAGCACGATCCCTATACCTCCCTTACCTAAAGGTGACGGAAGGTAAAAAAATGGACTAAGGTTTTTGCTAAAAGCTCTTCAATTGTTATAGCTAATTAAAAACCAATTAAGACTTTATAGATATACATATTACTTTCAATTTAGATTCGGATGAATATTTAGTGGTGGATCATTATCCCTATAAATTGTTTATTTTATATTTCTATGTTTTACGAGACATCTAAATTGTGCTCTCGGTATATCATTCAAAGGTTCAGTTGTGAATCTTTCTTGAATAATGTTAATTAAATATTCCTACTGGCATCAGCTGTGATGCACAAAGACATACGATGGAACGGGTGACCGTTATTAAATAAAATGTTTCGTAATATAGTTGTATACATATTGTACTACATATCTCCTATAGATATTTTTTATATTCATCCATAGTAATTTTTTTTTGTTTTCTATTACATTTTCTTTAATTAGAAATTTTATTGTATAAACAGATGTTAAAATTTTAAAGGCATCTATTTGAATGACGTTAAAATATATAGTTTTAACATCTGATTCTAACAATTATGTTAAATTTTTTTCATAATACCATACAGTTAAATGTGCTTTAACAGTACTGTATGCTCAACCGATATATGCATCAAAACAGCCACGGCTATCGCCTCGATTTTACAACATTCAACCTCATCTGTTATTTGCTACATATCAGCCTTATGACGTTAATAACTATAACAGAATTGATAGTTGTTACAGAATAGAAAATATCTTTTAACAGCAACTTTATTTTTAACATGCTTGTTTAAAATTAATAGTTTCCTTACAGAATACACACCATTATATATTTTTGTATCAATTTAAAGCAGGGACGCGCAAACTTTTTTGACAATGGGCCAAATAAAAATGCATTGTGTTGCCGCGGGCCAGTAAGAATTCAAAACATAATTTAGGTTTGGCTAATAAAAAATGAATTACTTTATATATTTTTTTATTGACTTTGTATGTGTATAATACAGTAACTGAATAAAAATAAATATCATTATATATTTTGCTATAAATATAACAAACAGCAAATAAAATTTGAATTATTTAAATCACAATTTCTTAGATATAATAAAAATAAATGATTGAAGAGATATTAACTAACTTTGGCTCGTTGAAGAATGCGAAGGATAACATTGAATACCAGTAACTATTTGGCTAATGTCAGGTGCTAAGGAGGTTGTAGCCAACTGCAAGATGTCATTTAAATTTTCGTCATTAATTCGATTTCTGGAATTCATGTGAGCACTACTATGCCAGTACGCCGCATTTTTAAATATATATATATATATATATATATATATATATATATATATATATATATATATATATATATATATAAAAATTGTTTATTTTGTTTGTTCCATGTTATGTATTTTTCTATCAATTTAAAGAGTTTGAAGAATGAATATTCAGGAAGTAATGGTAAAATACGAACACTATATTGCTGGTCCACTGTATAATAAGTGTGGTACAAATTAATATTTTAATTTGCCGTAATATAAACCGCTGGCGTTGTGTTCCCATATAGGTAATTAATTACCGCTATAGCATCTACCCTTATTAGCATTTTAAATGTTTAATGAATGTATCTTATTAACCCATCACCGTTTTTTCTGGCCTCGCTGGGAGCGTTAGAAAGAATGATAGGTCTGATTAGTTTATAATCTGTATCCCTTGCTAATAATTCAAGTAGCCAGGAGTAGGTTAGATCTTCATCCATCTTATCTGGAGGATGATAAACGTCGGTAAATCACGGTAATTAGTCACGGGCAGGCGGCGCCTTTATATTGCGAAACACGGACGAAGTGTGGGTGGATGGTAATTGTTCCACGTATGATTGCAGTTTTTAAATCATCCATAAGTATTAATTGTGAACCGTTCAATGAGGTATTGTTCCCACAGATCTTTTTCATTTTTATTTTTTTATATTATATTTATTGTAGTCTTTATGCTGTTTTAAGGGCCTATAGGTGGAGTCTCTTAACCATGCGTTTTTGTATTCTTATCTTTTTGAATTTGAAACAAAAAAAAACTTTCTAGCCTCCTTATTTTTGTCCTGTTTAAATTTTAAAAAAATAATTACTAATATTAAGCCGGGTCCTAATTGAAACATTGTTAACTAACGTACTAATATTTGCAACGTAAGAACAATGTTCGCTAACAGAGTAGACTTCAAATAAATAAATGTTATAATATTATTTACGAAAGATGACTATTCAAGGTTATTTGTTGGAAGAAAGAATACACAGCACTTTATAGCAGAAGCTTAGCAACATTTTGTATTAGAAAAAGAAAGATTAGTTGACATATGTCTATTTAATTTATATGGCGAGAGAAATATACGTAATTAAAAATAGTAGTGACATGTCGTAGAGTTACAGACATGTAATTATGTAATACACTGCCCTCTGGATTAATGTTTATCCAGTGACGTTGGCATTAAAATCAAATTATTTTATGGTTGACGTCAAGCCTATATTTTTGTTTTATGTCAAGTAGGTGGAGAAGATAAAACTTTGAGAAAATCATTATTTCAATCATAATCTAATATAATATAAATTATGTACAATACATTCATTTTTTCTACTTTTCTTTCCTTTTTCTTTATATACGTCATTTTTTCGCAAATTCCTTTTATATTCTTTTTTCGTATATTTTTTGCGTTGTTGACTTTTTTTATTTTCATAATGATGTACAAATATTTTTGACAGTGTCATGCAAATATTTTTGACAGTGATATTTATGTGTCAATTACAAACATCTGAATTTCTTGCCTTGAAGTAGTTTGATATGAGATTTTTTACATCAAATTATTTTATTTGCATTTCTTAGAAGACAATAATGAATTTTTATTTATCGAATAAAGAATTTAAAGTTCTTTAATATAAGTATTTACATAAATTTTCGATAAATAATATTTAGATGATTTTTTCTTGTAACTACTACTTCCAGTTTTCCAATTGTTACCAAAACTTAGTCAACTCTTTCCATTATTGTTAGATTGAGGAATCCGTAGTTAAAAATGCCTTGTCTTATAGTATTTGAGAAATCGTGGATCCAACACATACACACACACACACACGCGTGCGCACGCACGCAAACGCATACACAGGCGCACGCAAACGCACACACTGGCGCGCGCGCTCGTGCACACACAAATGCACACACACGCGCGCACACACACAAACGCACACACACATGCGCGCACACACACACACACATGCGCGCACACACACACACATGCGCGCATACACACATGCGCGCATACACACATGCGCGCATACACACACACATGCGCGCACACACACACACATGCGCGCACACACACACATGCGCGCACACACACACATGCGCGCACACACGCATACGCACACGCACGCATACGCACACGCACGCACACACACACGCACGCACACACGCACGCACACACACACACACACACACGCACACACACACGCACACACACACACACACGCACGCACGCACACACACACACACACACACACACACACACACACACACATCATCGTAGAAATGTTATAATCGGATTGTAGGGACCTTAAAACGTGCTTATTCACTAAAATCTGAATATGCGATTTTTAGCATGAATTCAATACCTCTCTTAGCGAGAGGGAAAAAACAATAAAATTTTATATGAAACATTTTTCTCAATTTCTAATAGTAACGAAGTTATTTGAAAATCAAATATTGGCCAAGGTTGCCAAAACATTTAACTTAGTACAATTATTTGATTTTTTTAAAAAAACAAAAGCACATTTAAGTTGACCTCTGAAAGATAAACAAAAAGTCTTATATAATCGAAGTCGTAACTTATAGTTTTCAAGATGGCAGAGGTAAACCCCTTAAAAACTCATTTTTCACTGCCTTATATTTCGGAAACTATTGAAGATCGGACCCATATTGATTAAGCCTTTTTTATTCATTTTGGTCAGCACTATACGCCCTTTCATTTTTTCCCGAAGTATGATTACATCCTGTATAACTTACATTTACAATATTTGGACTTTGGTTGTTTTTGCCAAAGCTCCTCAATTGATTACTGGGTAAAAAATGCATTTACCCCCATCAAACGGCTCTATCCTTTAGTAGTAATTCTATCGAAATAGAATTCATAACAGGTGAAATTTCTGACTGATATAAGTCTCACAACTCTTTAGTGAGAGTATAAGCCGTGTAGGGTAATCTCTCCTCTCTGTGGTCAAGTGTAGTTCTCACATATGTTGTGTGTCGGGCGTACGTAGGCGGGACAAAGTGCTGGCGCCAAGCTTCGGACATCGCTTCGCTGCGATGTTCTTTCGTCTCGTGTCTACCACAACACTGGAGATTTTAATACGAACGCAAGACACTGGCCCGTCACACACAACAACACCTGATGGCAACTTTGGCGGTAAAAGGGAAATTATACAGAAAAATAAAATTGTTTGAAATAGTTGTAAATGATGTATGGCTAATAATTATTATGTGTAATACAAGGATATCAAATTACCATTTTTTGATTATAAATTTACTTGCTTGAAACTATATTGATAAGTAACTTATTTTTTGGTTAATATAGTAATGTATTTTATGTATTTTATTCACAATCGTTTGGTAATATGACGATTTTTAAAAAATTGAGAAGCTAGTTATTGTTAACCTCATTTTTCAAAGAGGTTGGTAAATAGCTGCCCCTCGCTTTGAGAGATCAATGCGTATCAGTGATGGGTATTTATATATAAACAACGCTTCTTTGCAATTTATATGATAAAAAAATCTGATGTGGCCAGCACATTACCTTCCGTCAGTTCTATGTATTTTGTACCAATTTCATACAGACAATTCCTTATTGCTAAAGATTATATTTCTTGTACTTTACCTTCCGGCAGTTGCATATATTTTATGCAAACTCCAAACAATTTATATCAAAAGATCCTATATTTCCAGTAAAATTATGACAAACACACTATGTCAATTTCACTTGACACTGACATCTTTCAATCAAAATTTTCTTTATATAGTAGCTGTTTCCATAGCTATGGCTACTTTATGAAATTTAATTTCTTTATAATTTATTAACTCTATATCCATTTAATATTAAGTGTAAAATGTAGTCAAATCGTATAGAGAATAAAATATTCTTTAATATTTATAATATCATTAAATGTGAAAAAATTATATTTAACATAGTTTTTTCAAGAAAAACTGTTAAAATCTTCAAATGAGGGTACTTCCGGTTGTCCAATTCTAACCAAAATCTAATCAGCTCTTCACATGGATGTAACGAAGAGAAATACGAAAGAATTATAATTTTCAGAATTGTAGTATAAGAGTTATCGCAGACGAAAATTTTGTTACACACACACACACACACAGACACACATAACATACACACACACACACACACATACAGACATCATCGTAAAAATAGTAAAATCGTATTCTAGGGACCCTAAAACGTGCTTATTCATCAAAAACTCACCACCGAATTTTTTGACCAAAGACAATACCTTCCTTACCTAAAGGTGACGGACGGTAAAAATGGAATAAAAATGTAAATAATATAAGTAATCAATGGAATGAAATCAATATTTAAGGTTAATTGACAGTTCATGTGTTATTTTATCAAAACTGGTACTTTTATTTATATTCCCATCATTGGTAGCTTAGCTGCTTAAATTGTGTAATACAAATATTTTTACCTTTTATATGTGAAGAAACGAATGAATTTGTAAATAATATAAATAAATAAAATAAATAAATGTATCATCACGGCTTATTACCCATTGCTGGGTGTGCCAATCTGCTTTGTAATATTTCATCATTACCGAAATAATATAAATAAGGTTAGAAATCAAACTGACAGTTCATGTGACAAATGAACAATCTCAGACCATTTGTTTATTTATGTTAGGTTATTATTATTTAAATATCAATTATTATTTTTACCTCCCGCTACCCTTGGTAAGAGAGGTATAGGGATCGTGCTAAAAATCGCATAACGAGGTTTTGGTAAATGAACATGTTTTAAGGTTCCTAGAATTCAATTTTAACATTTTCACAATGATGTCTGTGTGTATGTGTGTGTGGATCCTTCACTCTAACTCTAATACTATCATTCAGAAAATTTTGAAACCTTGTATTTCGAACTTTTTCTGTAATGGAAAGAGCCAATTAGATTTTGGTGAAAATCGGATAACCGGAAATGACACTTAACTTGAAGCTCAAAATAGTTTTTCTTCGAAAAATACCTTTAAATGTTATTTTTTTGAGATTAATGTTATTATAAAAATTAAAGATTATTAAATTTTCTATAGATTTGCATTAATATTTTTTCTATATATTTTATGCATAAATTTATAAAATTATAAAATTATCTATAATTTAAATCCAAGAGCCTATGCTTTAAATAAACAAAACGCAGTTATTCAAATGTATGTAACTGACAGATAAATGTCACTATCAAAGAACTAATCATTTCAAAATAATATTAACGTTTTATAAAGTAAAAAATAAGTAGAACAATAGAAAACGAATTCAATATAGTTTCCAGCATAAGTAAATATGTAGGTATGTATTTAGATTAATAAAAATTAACGATTCACAAATATGTTTAAGCTAGTTCTCATTTTTGGATTAGTGAATTCTATTCTGTCCCGGCATTTAAAATTTAATCTTCATTTTATTATAGCTCCGGTGGCTCAATGGTTAGAGCAACTCCTCATGTCATGAGTGCCGTCGGGGCTCTGGGTTCGAACCCTACTAAGGCATGGATGTGTGTGAATGTGAACCCACTCTGTAATTGGAATTTAATCCTGTTGAGGGGTTTAAAAAAAGGTAGTTACTTGGATTAGATTAGACTATATTTTAAATTTTAAAAATTTCACACCTTTGGTTACAGATATAATAAATTTTTTTACTATTGTTGGTCCCTGATTTATATTTTGACAATTTTTAAGTCGACCTGAAATTAATTTGAAAGTAATTAAATATTTTTGAAGAAAAGGTTAATTCTGCAATATTGCAATACATGATTATTTTAAAAGCATTCCAAAATAAAATTGGTTAGGAGCTTTTAAGAAGTGGCGGGAAATAATGGTATATTATTGTTGAAGGAAACTTAAATTTAAAATAAATTTCTAAAAATTATGAACCATGTGATTTAATCTGAATTGTTCTAGAATTTGTGTGTGCAATTACAGCAGCCGATCATGCATCTCATTAAAAAGAAAATCCCTGTTTGCAAAGGTAAAAGTAAAATCCAGCGAACAATAGGTGCGCAAACATACATAAAAATAATTGTTTAGTCTATAGTTATAAACTGGTCGAAGAATGCAAACTACAACAACATTTATGAACCATTCTCAAGAACTTGATTAAATAACAAATTGATTTAATAGCGTACAGCGTTTGTTTCAAAACAAAACACTCGCGGTGCCGATTGTTTCTGGAAAATAAAACAAAAGCCGCCGAGATGACGCGATCGTAGCAAATTTGTAAAATATGACAATTGTTTGACACTTAATATTTGCAAATAATAAAGTTTATAACTTTAACCAAAGGTTGCTAATTGTTATGTTGTGTAATTTTTTGCCACTTTTATGATTTTGTGGTCGGATTGTTTACGTAGTTTTATAGTAAATCACAGGAATTTATGGAAACATATGTGCGCTATCATACTTGTTATGTTCAGTCAAATGCAAATTATATAATAGGCTCGTTTGTCATATCGAAATCATTACAAAATATAATACAATAAACTTTTATTGCCAAGATTTCTAATTTTAGTTCCTCATAAAATTGTTTTATGAAGCATAACTACGTAGCTCAAGATAATCTAAATAGCATAATTAAAAGCATATCCTTTTACCCTCTGAAGACTATCGTTATATGAAAATTGCATATAGTAAAATTTTTGAAAGATGTCTGATCAAGGTGTTCCACGAATTGTATTAAGATTTTGTTCTGTCAAATTCAGTATTGTCGTCTATTTAGTTTTTATGAGAGATACTACTATAATTTTATTATTACAAATATATATATATATATATATATATATATATATATATATATATATATATATATATATATATATATATATTACAGTAAAAGCATTCAAAATTCATAACTAAGTCTACTTATAAGTTTATTAGCAAATGTAAAACTAAATATGTAAAAAAATAATATACTGACACAGTGTGAGTAACACTGATAGAAAATAATGTTAATCGTACGGCTATGATTCAAGATAATATATCTAAATTAATAAATAATACAATGTATAAATAGTACAGTGAAAATATTATCAACAACGAGCATCAGTTTAAAATTAAAAAAAAAACTTACTCGAAACAATAGGAATTTTTGAAAGACAAGCATGTTATATCCATCATTTCTTTGCCAAATTCATAAAATAATTATTACAAAATGTCCAGATTACCTTTATAATAAACTTATGATGAAAAATAGTAACTACAGTTTACGCGAAAGTGATCTGTTTACAATACCACCTGTTAAAAAAATTAAATTCAAAAATTCCTTTTCATATTTAGCACCAACAGTATATAATAGTATACCAAAGAATTTGAAATCTCTTTCACATATAAGTTTCAAGAAAAACATTCAAAATTTCTTTAATTAATTTTTAACTTTAAGTTTCATAAAGTATATAAGCAGTAATTAATTAATTTCACACCTGTCATGATTATGTACTTTATTTATTCCTCTTACACTTAATATTTTATATTGTATCTTATTGTTTTTTGTATTATGTTTTGTATTTACTTATTTGTATTTTCAAAATTTATTATTACATATATTCTTATCTTTTTGTAATTTTCTTTGTAAATTTGGTTAGGTGGAAGATCAGCCTTGGCTGAACCTCGCCTTTGAGGTATTTCCCTCAATAAAGTTTATTATTATTATTATTATTATATTATTATTATCATTATCGCACACGCTTCTTGTGAGAGAGATAAATATATGCCAATTTGTTAATTCGTTCATGACACAAATGACCTTGATCGGACATCTTTCAAAAATTTTACTGTACCTATTATATTTTGATTTTATTTTTTGCACGATCGGTTTTTACCTCCCGCTACCCTTGCTAAGGGGGGTATAGGGATCGTGCATATCGAGATTTTGGTAAATGACCACGTTTTAAGGTCCGTAGAATCCAATTTTAACATTTTCACGATGAAGTCTGTGTGTATTCAAATCCTATCATTCAGAAAATTTGGATTCTCTAATTCTATTCTATTCTATTCTAATATAGGAAGAGGTCGTTAGATATTGGTGTATATCAGATAACCAGAAATGGTACTTTATTTGAAGCTCAAAATAGTTTTCTTCAAAAAATTACTCTAATTATTATTTTTTCAATATTTGTGTTATTATAAAAATTAAGATTATTAAATTTTCTACTGATTTGCATAAATACTTTTTCTATATATTTTATGGATAAATTTATAAAATTATCTATAATTTTAATCCGGAGCCTACGCTTTAAACAAGCAAAACTCCTTGGCTCGTACCACGGGCACGGTTTTAACTAAAACGATGTTTTAAGAAATGTCAAATTCAAATTTCAATATTTAATTTCGCCTTTATTTTTAAAGAAAGATTTTTTTATAAATATTTGTCTGAATATAAACCATGTTCTGCTTTAAAATCATATTTAGATAAATGTGATATTCTTTATCATTAATATTAAATAATGAAATTTGGCATTTCTTAAAACAGCGTTTTAGTTAAAACCAAGCTCGTGGTATGAGCCCTTGGTTACACAGTTCATATCTCAAATGTATGTAACTGATAGATAAATGTCACTGTCAAAAAACTAATCATTTCAAATTAATAATAGTAATGTTTTAAAAAGAAAATAGTAAATAGAACCATAGTTATATGGAATGGATCTTAATACAATTTCCAGCATAACTAAATATGTAACTATGTGTATTTAAATTAATAAAAATTAAGTAGCGGGGGGTTTGGTGTTGGTCACATCAGATTTTTTTTGTAAATATTTACCGATAAGGTTTCCAAGGTAGTACAAATTACTGATCGGTAAGTGATTTTGATTATTTACCGGTTTCAGGATATTATTCCATTGATTACATTTACAAAATAGGCTAGTAACTAAGTAATAACTGTATCAGTATGGTAATATTATTACCGTACTGAATTGTCAACAACGGTCTACAAAATGAAAATAAAATCAAATGAAATTATAATGCTTTTCATTAATACATACAGATAACGTTAGCCTATGGTTGTAAATACGGACTACTTTATTATATAGTAATAAACATGAGGAATAGAACACATGATTTGAATATTTGTCATATTGACATATGTCAAAATAATTGTTCTGTTAATCATAGCAATTTGAAAGTAGCATTAATGAGAGAATTTCAAATAATTATCAATTTGAATAAATAAATATATCATCACGGCTTATTACCCATTGCTGGATGTGCCAATCAGCTTTATACGCAGATATCGGTAATGATGAAATATTTGCACCGTGCGGGCGCTTACCAGACGTCACCTCACGGGCACTCATTGCTGGCGTGGAGAGTGCAACACAGGGGTCATTTTTGTGCCATTTAAAATTCGAAATATTTGGCGTCGGTCGGGATCGAACCCGGTTCCCCAGATTCGCGACATGACACTCAGGCACGCGGCCACGAGACCCCATATTTATGAATAATGTCTTAAATTTCTGAAACCAATAAACTATTAAATAAACCACGGATGTTATTAATCATAACGAGCCTTAGCTGTCGTAAAATTTTAAACTGACGTCTGCGGCAGTTATGACGTGCATAACATTCCTAGGTATGTTAACCGCTATTACCTACCGATCAGGAGGCGATGCTATAAATAAATAAAAACAACTATCAAAGATTACATTAAAAATGATTTTGAAATCTTATTTTTTTTTAAATATTGAGCGCCGATCTTGCAAATACATTATAAGCATTCCGATCAGTAAGTGCTCTTCTAGCGGTATCGGATGTATCATCCTCAACCGATGCGAAGCACATACTGCCCTTAATACTTAAATAATTATTAAACATTTACGAGTATTAAATTGTACATACTATTAAATGTCGTTGCAAATGTTGCAATTTGTAGTGTTTGCTCGTGGCAAAAGTGCGAACTAACTGTCATAGTTCACAGCGCTTCTATCCGGTGGTCTCGTGTTGAATGACTATGATTTCTTCTGTGATTATGATAATTCGAGCGCTGAATGTTTGTTTTCCGAGACAATGACAGCACAAATCTGCCTACAGACCTCTTGAGGCAGCCAGAGTGTTTGATCAGACCACATGCTCTGCCAAGCATTTCATTATCGACCAGGGTAACTCATTATTACTACCTAACTATATTCATACGTGGTTCTATTTACATAACTTCCTAATAACACACATTACCACAAAATGGAGAAAGCTAAACACCTTAAATACTCTGACCCCAGGGTCAAGGACGAACATGAGGTATTAACTTACTTAGTAAGTGGGGAATGCACCACCCAGAAGCTCATCAATATCTATCTACTTGTTAGTAATACTTTGTTGCTCGAATTTTTAATAACGTACGTAACAAAAGTTTACGCCCCAAATTTTATCACTAAATATGGTCTAATCCATTTGTCACTGTGGATAATGAAAGAACATAATTTAAATTCTGCAGTTTTAAACAAAATATCTTGAAGGTGATGGCCACCATTCTCTATATACCGACGCAACCGATTTTTGAAGCTCCTCTCTACAGCGTCTACACCGACTACACGTTCCAACATTCGGGCTTTTTCCTGCCGAATAAGATTCTTCATCTAAAACAGGGTTGTACTTTTTAAACTAATTATTACAACAATTAACAATAAGTATATCAATTAATAATTAACATTTAAATTATTGATAATGGACCATTTTCTTCAATGGCCCTTAATTTTCTTCTGATTTTCCCCATTATCATCCTCTGGACAACACCTGGATCGATTTCTCGAATCTTTTGGTAAATGCGACGTTGTAATTGTTCTTCGTTTGCAGCTACCCATCCCTTGTCATACACTTTTCTGATCAATATTGATCAAAATTCTTCTACTGGTCGAGTTTGAGGTACTTTGGGAGGATTGTCCAATTTCGGAACAAAGTCTACGTTGTTTTCGTTATACCAGTGTCTAGTTATTCTGGCGTAATGGCATGAAGCTAGATCAGGCCAAAACATTATATCATCATTGGCGTGATGTGTATTTAAAAATTGAAGCAATTTAGAAAGGAAACTTTGAATATAAAGTTGTGCAGTTAAGGCTTCTCCTCGAACACGACCAATGTACGGCTGCGAGATATATCCGGCTTCGGAAATGGCACACCATACTTAAATTTTATTCTCAAATTTAGATTTACCTTTGAACTTGACATTGTCTGGTGTGTTTTCCATGTCATTAGCATAAAAACAATCGATTCCTTTCATCTCTGAATGGGACGGAGTAAAGTATTTCTCGTCATCCATTACAATAAATTTATTGAGAAAATAATAATAATCTAGGGGTTCTTTCTAATTGGGCCACGGTATATTTTAGTGCCTTTCTTCTTTTTCAAAACACGACGTTATTTCGAGAAAGTGTTCTAAAAACAGTGGTCTTCGAAACATCGAATCTTCTGGCTACAGTTCGTTGTGACACTCCAACATTGTCTTTAACGGCTGCAATTAATCTTTGTTCTCTCATGTGGCTCAAAAATATTGGTCGACCACGTTTGGGCAAATTAACACAGGGTATACTTTCTTCACAATCTTTTATTGTCCGATAAATTGTTGCCACAGAGATAATAGGTCTGTTTGTTTCGCTACTTTGCGGCTACGGTTTACTGCCACGTCCATCAAAGTATATGGGAACGGCAGTAAACCGTAGACGCAAAGTACCAAAACGAACAAACCTATTGTGTTCGCGATAAACTGCAACAATATCACACTTAGGCATTCGCCCAACAAGATTGTAAATTCCTTTACGAATATCTAGCTTATATGACATTTTGCTGCATCAAATCGAAAAAAACTAAACTGTCAAAATGAAAACAAGTTAATTGTGATATTTTGTTTCCAGCGACAATTTGATTAAACGTTATTTGGTATAAATACAAAACATCTAAAAAAAATTCTCAAAACTTTTGGACACGTTATTCTGATGCAGCGATGATAAAGTGTCAGCTTTTTTGTCATGTAATCACCATAAAGTGGCAGTTTTGAATTTAAAGATCTCATTCATGTTTTTTTATTAGTTTGTTTCGTACAATAAAGTAAAAATACAAATATGTCATCATCATTACCGATATCTGCGGTACACACAGCAATGGGTAATATACTGTGATGTTATATTAATTTATTAAAATTTAAATAAAAGTTAAATAATTTATCTTAAGTATGCTTAAGAAAGAAGACATTCATTGTCGTGTCCTCTAAATATATATTATCTTTTCATTTCATCCCTATGCTCGTAAAATGTAGGATAATATCACTTAAAGCATCCGGTGCACCCTCTTAAAAACCATTTGATTCACCTCCCATGTAGTTTGATAATGATTGAAGCCTTTAATACATCCTGTATGAGCACTGCCGTGGAGATAATGGGGCAATTTACTTCGGAATGAGTACAAAATGGTCGTTTACGCGTGTGTGGACTGCAGGAGAACAGATTATAACACCTGAGAAGAACTAATTGACGCTTAAAGATTGAGTTATTAAAAGGAGAAAGAGTTGGTAATGCATGCAATACGTGCAGAATAGAAATACATCAACAGTTCTTTTATGTTGATTATTCTGGTATATTTATTCTTCCTTTTGTGTTTAAACGATGAAACAAACCAGAAAGAATGTGGAATTAATAATGATGATATATAGAGGAATCCGTCCGCCGACAAAGTGTGTAAATTTATCTGTCAGTTGGGTATCTATAGGTGTTTGAGTGATCGATAGGCCATTCTCAATGACAAAGCATATGCCGATTAGATTTCTACTCCGTGCCTCATACTTGACTATAGAACAATCTGAAATCCGTTTTAATAATTAAGAACCTACCAGCCAATATCATCGTTATGAATTTTTTGATGACTAGCTTGGAATAAATTTTCGGAAATATTTTGAATGGACGATATTACGGTATATTGAATGAGGTCTTGCACTCTGATTTTGTAAATATTTTAAATGAAAGTTCTTTTAATTTTGAAGCAATAGACCTTTTCAATTTAACGGCTATCTCTTTCTATCGCTGCAAATAGTAAGTAAAATATTGCAGTCATTAAAATACCTGTATTCTCATTAATAATAGATGGAGTCTAAGGTTAAATATAACTAAAACTATTATAATTACCCTTTAACCTTAAAATTAATTTTAATAAAAACTAAATACATATTTCGAGAACTAAGTTGTCATCATCAGTAGTACAACAAGGGAAAGTTAAACAGAGTAGTCAAGATTACTCAACATGTCAACCATGCCAGAGGTCATAACAACTCTGAGTGTTGTTGTTGTAAAGTTGTTAGGACCTCTGGCATGGTTGACATGTTGAGTAATCTTGACTACTCTGTTTAACTTTCCCTTGTTGTACTACTGATGATGAGAACTTAATTCTCGAAATACGTATTTAGGTTTTATTAAAATTAATTTTAAGGATAAGGGGTAATTATAATAGTTTTACCTATATTCTCGGTGAAAATTTGCATCCTTAGACATTTTAGCTTCAATGAAAGCTTTTGTAACTTCTTTCAAGAAGTTTTCAAGAGTTATCTGAGACTTTTCTCACAAAATACGTCTAAATTTTTCAGAAACAAACGCCATAGATCTCATGTCATGCGCGTATCCATGACTCCCGCCATTTGTTCTTATTATGCGTAGATCCCCATTGCGCATATGGGCCCTATTCTGTAACTGGTTAAATTAAAAATTAACCACCGGTTTAAATTTTTATCCGATCGTTATTGTTTTGACAACTAAAAATTCCTTTTTTGTTATATGTCAACAAACTTGATTGGTTAAAAATTAACCACTGAGATACAGAATAGGCTCCTATATCTTCGATCTCTTTAAATTGAAAAGGTCTATTCGTAGTATTAAAAAGTCTTAATTGTTTTTAGTTTAACTGCATTTTATTTTTAATGTCAACATGACGTCACAGCGACACCTATTGCTATATCTTTCCCTCGCACAAGCTCTATAGTAAGGAGCGAGAGAAAAGTAGCACTAATGTGACGTCACAGTGACACTTCAAATATCTCGCAAAGTAATTATTAAAAAATTTATTTTTTCATCTTAATCATTATTTATTGAGTAATATTTTAAGTATAAACTATACATTTTATTATTTTTTGTTATGGTGCAGGACCCCGTTTTAAGCTTTAACATTATGTTATAATGTTTATAGATCATTAGAAACAATGACGTCATGTGTTAATGTGTTTACATGAGCATGCAAAACGGATTGAAATATGATTTGCGAGTTGCCTTCATAAATCCAAATCTTTTTTACATCATAGATTTCTAAAGCGCAGAAAAACTAGTAGATTCATATATAATATCATAAGTGGTAAATTTATTGAGTTGCATTGACAAAAAAATTACGAGTTGTCAAACGAGTGATTTTTGATCAATGTAACGAGATAAATTGGCAACGGGCTCGAGTAAAGCAATAGGAAAATTTTTCCAGGATAAAATTTAACCACGAATGTTATTCGGATGACTATTTCCTAAATAAAAATCAGGCAATCATTTATATAATTTTTTTCTTGACAAAAATCTTATAATTTTTATTGTGTTTAGAGGTATTATGTTTCAGTTTGCTTTTTCTGCGTTTTAAATAGATTCCTGTCCGAATCGACTCGTTTTTAATAAAAACTGATAACACTGAAAATATACAGACTTTGACAGGTATGTAAACAATATGTTTCTAAAACGTCAAAAAATTTTCGCTTATCAAAACTCACTTACTTGTAAAATTACATCTTATTGGCTTAAAGGGCGCGATAAAATTTTTGTGACGGTGTTTTGTCGAAATGAAACTTGGTAAGTAGGTAGAATCCTGAATTTGGATTGGTTCATATACGTATGAGTGAAATAGTCAATATAATTTCCCTAAACCACAGTATTGTCTATTCAAATATTTTCGAAAATTTATGTGACGTTACAAAAAGCTTGGTTTTAAGTTACCCCTAAATATGTCTGTTGTGTTTCTTCTGAGTGTATTTGAGTATGAAATATCTGTTAGTAATTGTTCCAAGGCAAAAATACATAATTTGTTTCTGTGTTCGTTTCGTTTTTAATTAAGAACAGCGTGCCATACTTTATGAATATTGCACTGAACATATTTCACATTTATTTAACGCTCGTACACCACAAGATCATGTTACAATAAAATATTATTGTAATTTTAATTATTCTTTGTACGGCTACAAGATTCAAAACGTCTCAGATTAGAATCTACTTAATGTATAGCTCAGATTTGTTGGAAACGAACAATACTTATACATAATTCATAGTTTGTTTTGACACCTCGAGTTATTAATTCATTTTCAGATTCTTTCAGTGAGAGTTACAATAGGAATCGAAAAGAAATTTTACCTGTTTGTTTACTTTACGTAATTGTGATAGTCATTCAAAATGTTACAGCAAGTTACACATGAAAACGATATAGAAAGATCGGGAATAGGCTACGTGCGTGGTACTGAAAGTCTGATATCTACCACTAAATACCTAAAGTAAAGTTGAAAACGTATGTAAAAATATATATTTTATTATAAAAAAATTATTTGTTTTTTAATAAATTTAGAAAGAAGATTTTCTTTGACGTCATTATTTTGAACTGGAGAAAGGGATGCATATTTAAGAATGTAACCTAGTGATGCACGCGAGACGAGACGAGACGAGACGAGACGAGAAATATAAAATATCGATCTCGTCTCGTTTTCGGATCTGCAATCTCGCTCTCGTTCTCGCACATTTTTTGGGTCTTGTCTCGTTCTCGCGCGAGAGTCTCGCTGTAAAAATAAGCGCTTGCGCACTACGTATTTACCTCGGTATTTACGTATCAGTTGAACTACGAAAGACAAATTCGCACCAATCCGTGTATTTACAGTCGTATAACTATAATAAAGAGACGAAACACTAAATTCTAGTCACCAAATTATTTCAATACGAACATCTGTTAATACATTCTGTCATCAGTAAAACTTATTAAACATTTAAAAAAATATTTTTTGTAGTTTCTACACTTTATCATTAACTACATGCTACTATTTACGTAAGATTTACTCATAAAAAAGCGCTACACTGGGAACCCGCTGGCAACCAATCACTCCGCTTCACTCCGTGTTGGCTCCTATCGATGCGTAATTTAAGATCCTTTATTTTTCAGGGACGACAAGAATTTTATTAACCGTAGTTTTAACTGGGATGAATTAGGGACTGAAATGTTGGAGAAAAACTAGTTCTATTAGATGCAAAACCGATTTAGTATTTATTTTGCATTTCCTCGCTCTGCGACCGATATCATTCGACTCTAGATAGACTCAAAAAAATAAAATCAATTCATATAATTTTCACATACACGTGTTCTATGCACGAATTACCGTTGACTCCACTCCCTGTACGGTGTATTTTTCATTGAATTTATGAATCAAAGCTATAAAGTTACAAATATTTTTTATTGCGAGACTCTCGCGAGATTTCTCGCTTCTCGCAGTTGTTATATCGATCTCGCCTCGAATTTTAAATTGCAATCTCGCTCTCGGTCTCGTCTCGCATAATGCAACGAGACGCGACGAGATGCGAGAGTACTTTCGCCTCATTGTGCATCACTAATGTAACTTGTAGATGGCGAGCGAGTGCGAGTTTTAATTTGATTTTGACATTAGTTCATGTTTCTGTCTCTCTTCTTTATTATTACTCTGTTTTTTTTTATTGTTTCAGTACATACTATTGAATTTTCTGTTAAATCGCTGTTTATCTCGCGAAAGTAAATCGGAATAATGTGTAAATCTCGTTGGTAAAGTCGACTTAGAATCCGATTCTAAATCCAATCCAGATCATTTACACCGTTTTCTTAAATACAATTTCTAATCCTAAATCAACTTAAATCCGATTAAGGACGTCGATATAAACATACTCATTGGAAAGTTTAATTAAATCGTCTTATTTTGGGCCCAGGAATCTGTATTAGCAAGACATCCTGTATTTAGTACTTGGTTTACATGCAGTTTTTAAAACTATAAACGTTCAAAAACTGCATGTAAACACAGTAATTAATTGAATTTTCACAAATTAATATCTATTAAAATAAAAATACCGCATTTTATTTTTACCTTCCGTCACCTTTAGGTAAGGAAGGTATTGTCTTTGGTCAAAAAATTCGATGATGAGTTTTTACTCAATAAGCACGTTTTAGAGTCCCTAGAATACGAATTTACTATTTTTACGATGATGTCTGTATGTATGTGTGTGTGTGTGTGTGTGTGTGTGTGTGTGTGTGTGTGTGTGTGTGTGTGGATGTGTGTGTGTGTGGATGTGTGTGTGTAACAAAATTTTCGTCTGCGATAACTCTAATACTACAGTTACAAAAATTATAATTTTTTCGTATACTTCTTCGTTACATCCATAGGAAGAGCTGATTAGATTTTGGTTACAATTGGTCAACCGGAAGTACCATCATTTGAAGATTTTCACAGTTTTTCTTGAAAAAACTATGTTAAATATAATTTTTTCACATTTGATGTTATTATAAATATTAAAGAATATTTTATTCTCTATACGATTTGACTGCATTTTATACTTAATATTAAATGGATATTGAGTTAAAAAATTATAAAGAAATTAAATTTCATAAAGTAGCCATACCTGTGGAAACAACTACTATATTAAGAAAATTCTGATGTCAGTGTCAAGTGAAATAGACATAGTGTGTCTGTTTTATAATTTTACTGGAAATATAGGATCTTTTGCTTTCTCTATGGAATTTGTATAAAATACATACAACTGCTTTAAGGTAATGTACAAGAAATAATAATAATAAATCTTTTTTTTCTGCAGATACATTACACTGTATATAGAAAACGTCACAAAATAATAATTTTCTGTATGAAATTTGCATAAAATACATGCAACTGCCGGAAGCTAATGTACAAGAAATAGAATATTTAATTTAGCAAGGAACTTTCCGTATGAAATTTGTACAAAATATATAGAACTGACGGAAGGTAATGTGCTGGCCACATCAGATTTTTTAATTTAAAATAAGAATGTGCTAGCCCGTGACGTCACAGGCGTTTCGTAACTGGCAACCGCACGTTGGTTCCTCATTCGTCAGGCATTTGTTTAATTGTTTATTAAATGCTCGCACCGATACATTTGCTCGAAGTTTTTCTTTGGTTATTAGTGAAAATCGTGGAGTTACTAATGAAAAATGTATTACAAACATTAGTTGAAGTGTTATTCTAACTAGTGTGACATATATTTTTAATAGAAAAACATTTAAACAGTTGAAAACAGTGTATAAAACTTGGCAACAGGTATGACAACCTCATGTACACTAGATATAATTTCATTACTTTAAATACTTAAAATTAGAAGTACAAAGCTTTTAAAGCAATGTATTGAAACATTATTTATATATTATATGGCTACTGATGGGACAAAAGGTCAAAAATCGATTTTTTTCACTGCGTTTGAATTAAATTTGAAGTCCCAACGTACATAATTTTATCTGAGATCATGGCTATAATAATAAGTATTTGAAGTTTATGGGCATGCGTAAATACGGTGGAAAGGTCTAAAGGTGCATTCACAAATGAAAATTAGGTTTAAATTTATGGTTTATACTTTAGATTTAAAGACTTTGGCCGCATAAAGCTAAACATTGCAAGGTCGAAACTTTAGGTTTATGATTTAGTTGGACGTCACAAACTTCACCAATGAGAACGAGTCTGAAATGATATAGATATATAGACCCATCTTTATTTAGTATCCACTTGGTGGATTCGGCTTTTTAAGCAAATGCTAGAAGGACAAGGAGACAGTCATAACTTAATTGCTGAAATGTAACCAATAATGCCAAACGAATGACAGTTTCACGGCACACAGGTGTCTTGTTGAGTATTGCTCTACCGATATTTTAATCTTGTTTTTGAAGCATTTACACAGATGTCTGTACATATCAAAACTAATTTTCAGGTAATTTAAACTTACATTTATGAATGACATACTTAAACCTAAACAAAAACCATAAACCTAATTTTCATTTGTGAATGCACCTTAATTGTACGTTTTAGGTTGAAAAAATCAACTTATGGCCGTTTGTAAGATTTGAAATTCCTGCAGTGATATCCAATATTTTCCTTCTTTCGAGAGAAATAAGACCCATTATAGAGTAAAATCCGTGATGATATATATATATATATTTATTTATTACTTCGTCTTGTTTATGTTTCATTCATGTCTGTTTGCCATATGTTGCCCTCATGTTCTCTACAATAAAATAATTTTTATGTTGCAGATTTTTTCGTGTGGTGGATAACTTTATGCAGACGCCTCGTAATAGAGGTAAGAGTTATTTATTGTCATATCTTTTCTACACTGTTATCTTTAATACAAACATTCATATAATTAAGATATAAAACCGTGATTACAATAATTTTAAACTTTAAATTTTGATGGGAAGGACAATAGTTTATTTTTAACAAACAATCATTTGTGAAATTTTATTTTTATATTTTGCGTTCATAATGAAGTCATTACGATACGCAATTTTTTGTTTTAGACGGTTGGTACTAGATGACGTTTGTTTAACCCATTTTTACCTAATTTATTTTTAGTTAATTGACAATACATTTTATTAATGTCGAAATAATTTATTTTTTTTTCATTTAGGGACAATTTTAAGGAATGTTTAATAATTAATGTATCCGTTGGAATATTTTGATGAAAATTGGTATACTTATGTTTTTTGGTACGAGGAATTTACTGGCGAGGTCGTTGAAGGTGTACCACACACCCATTTTTGGGTATGAGGATGGTGTGGTTTAAAAAAGGGTGGAAATTTTTAAAAAATTAAAAATTCTGAAAATTTGTATTTAAGTAGTTTGAAGACTGTAGATTAAAGATTTTAAAACCACAGGTCGATATCTCTTTTCGTGTCCGAGATATTCGGCCTCAAAACTTTGCTCAAAAATGCCCATTTTTGGGTCATATCCCAAAAATGGTCAATTATACACCGCTGGCGATATCACCATTAGATTCTACGAGCAAAATTACATAAGCATACCAATTTTCATAATTTTTGTACAACTATTACAATCTCCAGAAGGAAAAGTCTGAAAATGGCCAAAAATCGCAAAAAATCTAAGGTGTACCCCTTGCAATTTTTTCAGTTTTTGACAATTTTAAGGAATGTTTAATAATTAATGTATCCGTTGGAATATTTTGATGAAAATTGGTATACTTATGGTTTTTGGTACGAGGAATTTACTGGCGAGGTCGTTGAAGGTGTACCACACATCCATTTTTGGGTATGAGGATGGTGTGGTTTTAAAAAGGGTGGAAATTTTTAAAAAATTAAAAATTCTGAAAATTTGTATTTAAGTAGTTTGAAGGGTGTAGATTAAAGATTTTAAAACCGCAGGTCGATATCTCTTTTCGTGTCCGAGATATTCGGCCTCAAAACTTTGCTCAAAAATGCTCATTTTTGGGTCATATCCCAAAAATGGTCAATTATACACCGCTGGCGATATCACCATTAGATTCTACGAGCAAAATTACATAAGCATACCAATTTTCATAATTTTTGTACAACTATTACAATCTCCAGAAGGAAAAGTCTGAAAATGGCCAAAAATCGCAAAAAATCTAAGGTGTACCCCTTGCAATTTTTTCAGTTTTTGACAATTTTAAGGAATGTTTAATAATTAATGTATCCGTTGGAATATTTTGATGAAAATTGGTATACTTATGTTTTTTGGTACGAGGAATTTACTGGTGAGGTCGTTGAAGGTGTACCACACACCCATTTTTGGGTATGAGGATGGTGTGGTTTAAAAAAGGGTGGAAATTTTTAAAAAATTAAAAATTCTGAAAATTTGTATTTAAGTAGTTTGAAGGGTGTAGATTTAAGATTTTAAAACCAACATAGGTCGATATCTCTTTTCGTGTCCGAGATATTATTTTATTATTTTTTTTTATTTAGGGATGATTATTTACATGAAAATGTACAAATAGTTGCAAATATAAACACAAATTGAGTAAGTAAATGTTATTGTAGAAGGCGCAAAATATAAAAAATAGTATAAAGAACTCATTTTATAAGATTTTCTTTCGCACTTGTCAATTAGAAAACTCGCTGACGCTCGTTTTCTAAATTTTGACGCGTGCGAAACAAACATTTCTTATAAAACACGTTCTTTAATATACTATTTTATGGCGATTATCTTTGACTTTAAATGCTTCAGTGGGATCCTGCATTATTTTTATTCTAATTTATTTTTATGAAACTTCATCAAAATTTAAAGTGATCTGTATTTCTAAAAAGATTTTTTAAAAATATTTTATGACGTAGATGTTAAGCTCATTTTGTTCTGAAACACAAACAATGGAATTCGCTATTAATTGAAATCACATAAGTTTATTATTTTAACACCTATCAAAATATAAATGGCTGGTAGCACAAGCCTTGTTTAACTAAAAAGCTGTTTTAAGTAATGTCAAATTTCATTATTTATTAATAATAATAAATATTATCAAATTTATCAAAATATGATATTAAAGCAGAATAAAGATGGATTCAATAAAATATTTTTTTTAAATCGTTCTTTAAACATATGGGTAAAATTAAATATTGAAATTTGACATTTCTTAAAACAGCGTTTTAGTTAAAACAAGGCGTGTGCTGTCAGCAAAGATGTTTAAAATAACTTTTATAGTTTAGTAAAATAATTAATAAAAAACTACGTAAGTTTTGATTGCCACTGGCAGTCTATTTCATCCAACATTTCTTT
Organism: Harpalus rubripes; assembly: GCA_963082715.1. Classification (NCBI taxonomy): domain Eukaryota; kingdom Metazoa; phylum Arthropoda; class Insecta; order Coleoptera; family Carabidae; genus Harpalus; species Harpalus rubripes. The sequence continues at coordinate 1,678,346 of OY720453.1, read as the reverse complement.
CACTTTAATAGAAATGCAAGTTATTTTTATCTGGCGTGGCATGATAAATTCAAACAGTTGTTATTAGAATTTCGTTTCGTTGTTTCGTTATTTTCTGCATTAATTTAGTAGAAAATGTATTTGGATTTCCAAAAGGCAATAAAAGAAAACTTGAAAGTAATAAGAATTTGGAATAGAGTATATTTGTGACGTAGATGTTAATGGTATAAAATATTTTTTTTAAACTTTGATAGTCGGTATTATTCAGTTTTAAAGTCTAATTACAATTTTTAAATAAACCATTAAGTAAAACCTTTGGAACCATCTAGTGACTGTTAATGAACTAATTACAATACATTTAAATATTGTTTAAAAATTGCTCAGAAATTAAAAATATTTTCCTAACCAATTATATTTCAATATCAAACAACAAATGAACAAGTGACAGTCGAAAAATAGAACTTTGGTTTGTGCATATTTGTTATAGTATGACTAGCGAATGAAAGTTGACGTTTAAATTATGTAATAGATGTGGTTTCTTTTCAAAAACTAGAGAAGAATAGAATTCTACGAAATATTCGCAGGTATAAGGATTTTTGCATGAAAACAAGGGTGCATTTAAAATATTTTAAACATTTTCCCTTTATTTTGATCATAACAAAATATTTTGACCTTTGAACTATTTAGTTTGGCAATTTTATGAAATAGGATTATTTTTAATTTCCTCTAACAGATATTCCGACTCGAGAGTTGCTGAGACTAACGAAACAGAATTTGGTTAGATGAAATGTTTCTGAAGCTGTCGAGTTTGATTCATAGTAGTATTTTTTGGATTCAAGCTTCAATGTAGTTTTTAACAATTTATTGTTGTGGATACATACTTGACGACGTTCCGGCCTTGGTTAAAGTCATAATCAAGTCAGACCATGTAACTAAAACTATTATAATTACCCCTTAACCTTAAAATTAATTTTAATAAAAACTAAATACGTATTTCGAGAACTAAGTTCTCATCATCAGTAGTACAACAAGGAAAAGTTAAACAGTTAGTTAGTATCTATTTTATCTGTATGGTTACTTAATAATGATTTAATAGTATTAACCAAGGCCGAAACGTCCTCAAATTTGTATCCACAACAATAAATTGTTAAAAAATACATTGAAGCTTGAATCCAAAAAATACGCCTATAAAAGAAACAGAATTTGCGGTATTAAAATTTTTAAATACATTTCTGAATCCTGTTGCTAAAGTCATTTTAAATGCCTTCTAGTATTCAGTCGTACTGAGTACGATTTTAATCTTCTCTAACGGAATACATAAAGGTCAGTTTCTTTTTAAATCAAATATAGGGACAAGTTTTCAAAAGAAGATTTATTAAATAATTTAAAAGTCAACTTCTATTCGCTAGTCGTACCACCGTGAGTATTTTTTAAAGTGAAACTTAGGATTTGCATTTTCCATAGTTACTAAATGACAGCACTGTATGAAAGCGTTCCATTTAAAATAGAACATTCGCCCTAACTCTGTAAGAAAGTTGTTAAGTTTTAGCAACGTTGTCAAAGATTGTAACCAATAAAAACAAATGTAAAGCCTGTCATTTTCATGTTTTAATAAGTGTTTGCATTTATTATTGGTTATTTGATATAGCAATATTGTTAAGAGTTAGCAACTTCATGACAGAATTAGGGGGACAGGCTGTCATTGTCAAGTAAATATTATCTGTCAATTAGGGTTGTATTTTTCCTTCTAAGTTAAAAATAATGTATACGGTTCAAGAAAAAGTGCAAATAATTCAATGGTATAATGCAGACGTTAGTCTCAAACACGTATCTGATTTATTTCGTAAATCATTTTCTGATCGACCAACACCAAGTGCTTCAACTATATTACGAATTGTTAACAATTTTAAGAGACATGGTTGCGTTAAACGTGAACATGTAAAGAAAACAAGTGGAAATAATGTTTTAACCGAAGTAAAAAATGGCCGAAGTTATTATGCTAGTACGAAATAATAATAGATTATGTACGTAAATGATAGGGCAAGTTGCGAGTGTAAGCAAAACCAGTGTACATCGTTTACTAAGGAAAGAACATTTTAAAACGTACCACTTTCAAAACCATCAAAAATTGGCTGTGAATATTTATTAAATGTATCTTGCAATCTTTTTCATTTCTAAAATGATTAAATCAAAATACTTACTCGTATTTTATTTGCTATGTTCTATTTTAAATGGAACGCTCTTATACATTGCTGTTATTTGGTTCTATGGATATCACAAATCCCATGTTTCAAGTTAAATAAAACGCACGGTATACTCCATAATGTTAAAAACAAACAAATGCACGGTTTTATTCATATTTATTTTTATTGAATTTGAATTTATAAAAATTATGAAATAAGATTGTATTATCTATGAAAACATTAGACTCTCCACATTTTCGTTGCGATTATTTGATTCTATCGCTATCCTCTCCATTCTTGTTGACAGTGTAAGAGATATATTCTCATTTTTATGCGAATCAGCGGTAATTAGGTTTGTTTAAATGATTTTTAAAGTGAAACGGTGTATTAATACGATAATAAAATGTTTTATAGGCGTGCTGTTGAAATGTGTAGTCTGTTAGCATATTTATTATGAGCTGAAGTTGAGTATAGTGTCCTGTGTTGAGTACCAAGGCACAAGACACAAGGCAGGTTATTCAGACCTGCTTGTCGTGTGTGACATTAACTCGGAATACGATTCATTGTTAGCTGTGTTGTGTGCGTTGCTGTGCATCAAACACAGATTAATTAGATAGGGAAAATTCACGGGAATTTCATTTATAAATAAATACGAAGCCACACTTGTAATAGATCGACCGGTTTAAATTTTCGACAAACAAATTATAAAATCTATGCAAATGGTAAAAAATTTCTTTAACTTTCTCTCGACTTGGCTAACATATAAATTTTTACCTCCCGCTTCCCTTGGTAAGGGAGGTATAGGGATCGTGCTACAAATCGCATATCGATATTTTGGTAAATGACCACGTTTTAAAGTCCCTATAATCCAATTTTAACATTTTCACGATGATGTTTGTGTGTATGTGTGTGTGGATCCTCCACTCTAACTCAAATACTATCATTTAGAAAATATTGAAACCTTGTATTTCGAACTTTTTCTGTAATGGAAAGAGCCCATTAGATTTTGGTGAAAATCGGATAACAGGAAATGGCACTTTACTAGAAGCTCAAAATAGTTTTTCTTCGAAAAATACCTTTAAATGTTATCTTTTCGAGATTAATGTTATTATAAAAATTAAAGCTTATTAAATTTTCTATAGATTTGCATTAATACTTTTTCTACATATTTTATGGATAAATTTATAAAATTATCTATAATTTAAATCCCGGAGCCTACGATTTAAACAAACAAAACGCAGTTATTAATATGTATGTAACTGACAGATAAATGTCACTATCAAAGAACTATTAGTAACGTTTTCAAAAGTAAAAAGTAAATCGAACAATAGAAAAGCAATTCAATACAGTTTCCAGCATAACTAAATATCTAGGTATATATTTAGATTAATAAAAATTAACGATTCACAAAAATGTTTAAGCTAATCCTCATTTTTAGATTAGTGAATTCCACGGGTGAATTCTATTCTATCCCGGTATTTAAAATTTAATCTTCACTTTATTATAGCTCCGATGGCTCAATAGTTAGAGCAACGCCTCATGTCATGAGTGTCCTCGGGGCTCTGGGTTCGAATAAGGCATGGATGTGTGTGAATGTGAACCCATTCTGTAATTGGGATTTAATCCTGTTGAGGAGTTTAAAAAAGGTAGTTACTTGGATTAGATTAGAATATATTTTAAGAAATAAACTGTCAAATTAGAGTAAAATTCGCTAATCCAAGAATAAGGTTTAACTTATTTTTTTTTGTGACTCGGGCTGTAAATGGCGGGAGGTATTGTGTTGGCCACACCAGATTTTTAACTTATAAAAACTGAACATGTTATTCATGTATTCCGCCATTTAATATTCGGTTACAACGCCTTTTTTAGTAGGAACAAACAGATTTAATTCTATTGGATGCACAAGCCCCGGACTTTCTTCTGTTAGAAGATAGAATATTGTACCATATGTCTTGCAAGATAGGATTTTTAGGAAATTTTTCATATTTCGGTTACAACGCCTTTATTAGTAGAAACAAATAGATTTAATTCTATTGGATGCACAAGCCCTGGACTTTCTTCTGTTAGAAGCTAGAATATTGTACCATATGTCTTGCAAGATAGGATTTTTAGGAAATTTTTCATATTGTGCCAATAGGAGACTTATATACTGTAAAGCGGGCAAGCTAATTACTGGGGGACTTAAAAACTGTCAAAGCTATCAAGTTATAAATCATGATTCGAAAATGCTCTCTGGTTATTCTATATTTTCATAAATAACAGTTTATAATAATTATTTTAACGTGATTCCCGTATTCCCGTTTACAAGATAATGTTATTAGAAGCAGGATTTGTATGTAAAGTGTAAAAAATGTAACACAGAAACACAAGTAGGACTAGTGCTAGAGAGTAGATAGTGCACTACGCGGTGTGATGATATATTTGAGAGTGTATATCTTAGAAATCAGTTGCTTTGCAGTGGCTAATATTCAAGCAATAAATAGTTGGTGTCAGAAATAATCAGCTGCCTCCTACAAGTGCGGCTTGGCTTGGAGTCCGCGACACATACTGCATACAGCAGCTTCAGCTTCCACTGGGTTATTTACCGTCGCGATTGGTGAAGAGATACGCGCAAATTAATAATATTTCACTCTGACAAACGGCTTGCTTGAAATATCTCCGTACCGTCAGAATTGATGCACGTTTTTCTATATTTTGATTGAACGTTGAAAGGTTACCAGAGTTCACATACTCCACGTCAACAACATTCATATGTTTGCATTGCATGGCATACAAGATTTTCACAAATAGAAATTTTCAACAGGGATTTCTATAATTCTCTTACAAATCATATCAAGACTAAAATATTATCTTCGACGAAATCTGTCTAATAAACAATTGGCCTTGACGCATGCTTTGACAGTTTTACAGAGCATATCTGACAATTTATTTATGAAGAATTACATAGCACAATTGTAAAGACGTACCATGGAAACCTTTTATGAAAATTACTGTAATTTTACGTAACTAATGTTTTGAAAAGTATATGCATTTGCTGACATAAAAATATTTACGTTTAAAATAAGTACAGTCTTCAGATCATAAAGATATATGCCGTCAAAAGTATGAACTCGAAATTTCTACGCTGTTGCCAATTCGTATGGGCAATGTTGAAAATGCTAGTTACGAATTGGATATAAAATATGGTGTATTTATAGTATATTCCGTAACTTAACCGCAGTGACCAAGGTTCTGGTTATGCGTTCCGTAATGTAACCAAAACATAATTTCAGGATCGCGGTTCAATTTCGGCATGTGGCTTCTGAAAGTTTTGGTTACTTTTTCGTGATCACAACAATCACAAATTTTTTGGGGTTGTTGTGGTCATATTCTTATTTCTTATAATATAATAAATAATATTGTATAAACATATAATTACTATATACTATATACTGTTGATATGTATTATATTTACGTTAGTATAAGGATAGACAAAAGTAATGTCACTTATTTCTAACGACGCGATATGGTTTTCTGCTTTACCGACACAAATTAACCAAGATGTTCCGAATCACAACCACTTTTCAATAACCATAACCTGACCACTTGAACCATAACCACGATCGTGGTTAAGTTACGGAATATACTATAATTTCATATGTATCTAAGTGCTTAAATATACAGGGTATTAAAAAGGGTAAAATGTTTTACGGTGGCCTGACATCTCACCTAACATCATACACCAAATATTCCTCACTCTTAACATATTAAATTGACCGATTTTCGGTAGCCAAATACCGCAACCGGACCACAATAATAGTTACGAAACAATCATCCTTCGCCACACATTCCTGTCTAAGCATACTTCTTTCACCTCGGCCACATTCATAATAGCATTCATACACGCTCTTCTTCTCTTCCCACTCGGAAACTTTCTCTCTTTTAGCACCTTATCAATCACATCCATTCACATACACAGTGGTCGGCCACCCAATCGAACACCCTCAATTTCACCAAGATATATACGCTTTACAAGCCGTTCATTCTTCAATCTCTCCACATAACCAAACTATCTCAATTGACTCATTCCTACTCTCTTAACAACATTCTTCCTAACCATACATTCTTCGTACACCAAATTATTCCTCACGCGATCCCGTCTTACATATCCACATACACCACGTAAATACCATATTTCCACGGCAGTCACTCTCTTTTTAGGATTTCCCGTCCATGACCAACATTCGCTACCATACATCAAAGCAGGCACTAGCACTCCATTTTTTTTGTAAATGAAATTATTGTACTTCCTAATTTAAATTTTGTGGCGACCTTGGCCAATATTTAATTTTCAAATAATTTCGTAATCGTAACTATTAGAAATTGAGAAAAATTGCTTCAGATATTCTTAATAAATGTCAAAACAATGTTGCATACAACTTTTAATTCTGAACAACTTTGCATGTACAGTTTTAGCCGTAAAATGAACAGGAGTGCAGAAAATTGCAAAAAACTATAATCCCATGTTAAATCCCTATGTTCGTACCTGATCGTCAGCACCCTGTAGATGAAATCCATAGTTACAAAACAAGTAGTGCCAAATAATAATTTAATAGTTAATATTAAGTTTTGTTGATATTAAGTATTAAAAACAGTAAAGCCAGTTTACCGATCGAAGATAATGTTTGGGGACTGAGCAAAGCGAAGGTCTCAATTTTGCCTGAGATCGGTAATTTCTTAACGTTTGTGATGCTTATACTATTTTTTGCACGATCGACGCACAAAATTTAAAAGAAAAATAAGATTTGAAAATTGTTTCACATTAAAAATTATCAGCGTTCTGGGGCCTGTTTCTCAAAAAATACTAGTTTACAAGTTACAAGTTACTAGTTACAAGTGAAATTTTTAATAGTACTAGTAAATTGTGTTTCTGAAAAATATTTTACTACTCGTAGTTTACAAGTTACTAGTTCACAAGTTAATAGTTACAAGTGAAATTTCATTAGTCAAGTAAAATAGTGTTTCAATAGTCTAGTAATTTTTGAAATAAATACTAACATTTAATCCAATATATTTTAAATCAAGTGATTTAATTTTCTGACTGACGTTGACATTTTCAAGGGTTTTGATTTCAAATTAAATTATTTTTTACTAAAAATGTCTACACCGGATGTGAAATTAACCGCATTTTGGGGATGATTCGAGATGCTAGAGGTATTCTATTTGGAGCAGTCTCTAAATAAATTGTCTGAAGCAGTTAAATTCAATGAAGACAAAAATCTGTCAAACTTATCACGCTTCGGGTTGAGTAGAGAAGACAGATTAGAAATATATCAGAGATACATTTTGGCCAAGCTTAAAAAAAAATGTATTTTTACGGATAATGCATGGTTTTTGTTCATATCTAGCTGAAGGATAGGTCCCAATAAATTAATTAATGTTTGCCATGAGTAACCTCTCATTCTTATGGGGTTTCTGCATGGACATAATTTATTCCTGCTTTAATTAATTTTTGACGTCGCACTACTTCTTCATCACTAGACTCAGAGTCACCAGACCACATTATTATATTATTTAAAAAAATATATTAACTCTAAAAAACGAAAGACTACATGAATCTGAATTAACATTCACAAAGAACCATTGAATTAAATACGAAAAAGAAAAAACACACGAACTGTCAAATAATACGACTAGTAAAATTTATATTCAAAATTTACAAGACTTTTGACACTTGTAACTTTTCTCTAGTAAATTACTAGTCTGACAGACAACTCAAATATTTTGAGAAACAAAATACTAGTATTTTTTGTCAAATACACTAGTAAATACTAGTTCCCAACTTGTAACTAGTATTTTACACTTGTATATTTCAGAAACAAAAACTAGTAAACCACTAGTATTACTAGTGTAGGGACTAGTAATACTAGTCCCGTATTTTTTGAGAAACAGGCCCCTGGTAGAGAAATAATAATAATATAATGGCCTGTATTAAGAGCGTACTGTTAAAATAATGGCGCTATTACAAATCGCGCTTTTGCATTATATTCTTGAGGTATCAATACGGATAAATCATTCTCTTTTAAAATAAAATCTGTAGTGTTAATAATTTCTAAGTTATGGTCGGTTGATCCGTTTGTTTCTGAAAACTAGTCCATGTTGTGACACATACTCGTAGTTTGGTTGGAATCTTCCCGGTGCATCTTCTTGTACGTGGGCGAACAAGCCGGCATGGCATTATCACAACTCTCTCTAGTCTGTAATAATTATCTGTGCCCTGTATCATACAGACGACATTCCTCGAGGGTCCAAACACACGGCGACGGCGCTTTCGTTGTCTTGTGCATGGGAAACAGGAAAAGAAGGAAACTCCTGCTCCATCGTGTCTGCATCAATCATTCGTCAACCAACAAACACTCTACTGCTCCATTACCGAATCGATTCCACAGCAGAAATGAATGTTTTTCAACAAGTGCATGCCGTGTTTTTAATCCCAGGTCACTGAACCAGATGTTTACCAAACAGAAGGATTCTCAAATCATCGCTTTAGACACCTCCAAAATTATTTTTTGCACGATCGGGTTATTTTTACCTCCCGCTACCCTTGGTAAGGGAGGTATAAGGTCCTGCTAAAAATCGCATATCGAGATTTTGCTAAATGACCACGTTTTAATGTTCCTAGAATCCAATTTTAACATTTTCACGATAATGTCTGTGTGTATGTATGTATGTGTTGATCCTCCACTCTAATCCAAATACTATGATCGAACTTTTTTGTATTAGAAAGAGCCCATTAGATTTTGGTGAAAATCGGATAACCGGAAATTGCACTTTACTAGAAGCTCAAAATAGTTTTTCTTCGAAAAATACCTTTAAATGTTATTTTTTCGAGATTAATAAAAATTAAAAATTATTAAATTTTCTATAGATTTGCATTAATACTTTTTCTATATATTTTATGGATAAATTTATAAAATTATCTATAATTTAAATTCCAGAGCCTACGCTTTAAACGAACAAAACGCAGTTATTTAAATGTATGTAACTGAAAGATAAATGTTACTATCAAAGAACTAATCATTTCAAAATAATATTAGTAACGTTTTAAAAAGAAAAGAGTAAATAGAGCAATAGAAAAGGAATTGAATAGAGTTTCCAGCATAAGTAAATATGCAGATATGTATTTAGATTAATAAAAATTAACGATTCACAAAACTGTTTAAGCCAATCCTCGTTTTTTGAGTAGTGAATTCTATTCTATCCCGGTACTTAAAATTTAATATTCATTTTATTATAGCTCCGGTGGCTCAATTGTTAGAGCCGCGCCTCATGAGTCATGAGTGCGTACAGGGCTCTGGGTTCGAATCCTGCTAAGGCATGGATGTGTGTGAATGTGAAGTGAACCCACTCTGTAATTGGGATTTAATCCTGTTGAGGGGTTTAAAAAAAGTTAGTTACTTGGGTTAGATTAGACCATATTTTAAGAAATAAACTGTCAAAATTAGAGTAAAATTCGCTAATCCAAAAAACTTAATCTTTTTTGTGATTCGGGCAGTAAATGGCGGGAGGTATTGTGTTGGCCACACCAGATTTTTTTGTACATACTGTCATATATCTGTTTCTTTTTCAATCGCCCTAATAACATCTCAGAAAAAAGGACCTTAGAATTATGAAGGTATATTTATTCTGAAATACACTGGCATAGTTCAAACAATATCTGTCGATTCTGAGAAGACATCTAAGAAACTTCGGAACCATTGTATGTGACTGTCCAGCCGTGACCGTGAAATACAACCATCTAAGTAAAGGTACCGCAAATCGCGGCAAATGAGATCGGGAAACTGACTCCTAGAGCAGTAAGTAATTGGCTTCACGAGAACTTGAGATTGCTTCCAGAAAACTAAGATAGGGCCATGTTATAATACAGATCTTATTGGGCGAATTGACATAAGTGACTAGCGCTTAAAGCCTCAACTAAATAATAATATATACATTAGCGGTCACCCATCCAAGCACTCATCATGGTTGTCTATGCTTGACTCTATAGATCACATACGAATTGACATTTTCTTCAAGGATGTCTTTTTCCTTCTGGATATCTATGTAGGTACATATGCAGAGCTCAATTCAAACGTCATTTACAAATCATTTCTTGAAGTAGTTAATTGCCGTTGCATGCTTCATCCGTAGTTGATGTCTCCACTCCTGTATTTCAGTCTTATTTCTTATTTCATGTCCCACTCACATAAATTAATAAACCGTGCATCGAATTCATTTAAATGAGAGAAGAGAACCACACACGAAGAAATGTAGCCCCGTACTCACCAGTAATGAGACCATACATCAGACGAATTGCTCGCAAAATCCCCGAATGCCAAATTGACAATTAAAAGTAATGTTGATCGCTCGTACATGAATCGTTAATGGATTTTAAGGCGCCTCCTGCTGGCATGGACAACTTCTTCCAGGGCCGTACGAGAAAAATCGAGAACCAGTGGCGGCTCTAGGGTTCTTTGCGCCCCGATGCAAATTTAAATTGAGCGCCCTATAAATTTCTTTAATTAATGGAGAATTGTGTACATCAAATAGGTATTCACAAACATACTCGTACATACTAACAACAATACAAAATATTTATAAAAGTTCACATAGACTTGACTAGTATTAAATAAATAAATAAATAATTAAATTCTTTATTAATGGGTAGAAAAAAAATACACCATTAAGGGCGAGGTTCAGCTAAAAGCTGTTCTACCACCTAACCCAATTTACAAGAAAAAACATAAGATGAAAATAATATTAAGAATTTAAAGACAGTATGAAGAAGCAGTAACAATAACAACTATAACTATGTGAAGACTTAAATACATTTTGTAAACTTTAATTTCTGCTTGAAAGTATTAACAGATAAAAACTTCAAATCTGTAGGTAAGTTAATATATAGACTGGGAGCTAAATACGAAAATGAACTATGGAATTTATTTTTCTTAAATGAGGGAACTTTAAACAAAGAAGAACCACGTAGGGAATATTTAAAATCTTTTTTTGTTAGCTTGGACGATAAATAAGAAGGTGTACCAGTTTTTACTAAATTGTGTACTAAACATACATATAGAAATGAAAGGGAGTTTAGCTTTATGCCTATAGTTAGAAATATGTTCATACTTACGTACACCAAATACATACCGAAGACAGGCATTTTGAAAAAGTGTTATACGTTGCCTATCCTTTTTAAATAAATTTGGAACGTAAACACAACCGCAATAATCAAATAGCGGGAAGATTAAGGACTTGACCATTTTTAATTTCGTATTAGAACAGAGGACGTTTATAGATACACAATATTATGTCCACTATTCGACATGGAGAATATAATTTGTAGTTGAATTTACGTAAAAAAAATTTCATCAATGAAAAGATTGACGCCAGAAATAGTAATGAAAAGCAACCCCCCACTCCTGTGACGTCGGAGCACATACAGTACGTCATTCATAGCCAATAGGAAAACAGTTACGTTATTTATATATATATATATATATATATATATATATATATATATATATATATATATATATATATATATGTATTTAGTGTATGACATACATTCATCATAAAATTTAACATAACTATAAAAAAATGATAAAATAAGTTGTTTGGAAGGTTCTAGTTCCATTTGACGAATGTAATGACCAGGAGGTCTCGAGGATTGTCCGGTTGCCGATTTGTGCTAGTTCATTTAGCGTTACCCAGGGTGCACCACTAGGAGGCGAACTAGCTTTGCACCCCTTTTATATAAATAAAAGTAGGCGATAGTTTGTCGAATGTTAAACTATATGTGCTCTGATGTCACATTCTGTTTCAGATCCGTGACTTTTTCAATATATTAGACAAATTTCAATAATTAACTGTAAAATATCTAATGGATATTTCGTGATATTTCCAAATTTGAGGCTCTTTAAAGAACAATATCTTTAAAAATTTAGCACTTAGAAATCAAATAAAAATTCTTGCAACAGCCCTATTCAATGCTAAAAGTTAAAATAAAGACAATAACAACTGAAGTGACAGATCACTTACTCTTTAAGAGCCTGTAACTCGAAAACATTTCCGTATTTAAAGTTAAAAGTTAGTCTATTTTGCATATTGGAAGGCCTACAGAACTTACATTATCAAATTAGAATAGCTGCAATGGAACAACACAAGATTTCATCATTCATCTATTTTAGAAAATCACTCGACTTTTTCTTTGAGATGCTACAAACGTTACAATAGTAAAGGAGTATTGCTGTCAAATAAGAGGCTATAACATTAAAAACCTCTATCGTTTAATAAATCTAAACTGACAACTTCTTGTTCGGAGCACATTAAACAAATTTAACGGTATCATAGCAACACCTAATCAATTGGTCAGACAGTATTAATACGACTGCCCCCTCAGAAAGCCCCTTAGGACGTCCATGCCTTCCTGTGTGGTCCATAACAGTGGCCATATCGTACCGAGCACTAGGTCAGTTTGGAGTTGAAACATTTTGTAAAGCTGTATCGTTTTTCAGATAGAATAACATCATTAATTTTACTTAGACAAGACGTACGTATGTTTTAATGATATCAATAGGGGTATCCTTCAATATGTGATAGAATTTACCACTATATTCTTCATAGGAAACTGTACTGATAAGCTTCAAAGCTTTTACGAAAATTGAAGCTTAAAATGCATCTATATCTAGTTTGATACATATAGAATATTTTCAAGATGCTTATCTGATATTTACTTTTTGTTTGATTCATACTGAAAAAAAATATTCATGCTCCTCAAAAGAGGACAGGATATATTCTCAACTGAGTCTTTATTTTATTTGTGTTTTAACCGTGAACCACTCACTCGCTAAAAACGTCTAATACATTATAAGATAGAGAATTTCATGCTGAATTCATTTTTTTAAACCGGGTTCACCTACTTTTAACCATGTGAGTGTGGATAATGGATAAAAAGGAGTAATGTGCCAATTTGAATCTGTGCCTATCCCTGGCAAATAGTCACCTGTTCTTTAATACAATTGAAATTCTGTTGGAAATCATTGACAAAAATATTGCAAACACTAATATTAATGTGGAGTACGATGATCGACTGGTAGCAGAATGGAGAATTGGGAAATAATCGGACACGCAGTCTAATGTAAATAATTTATTTCCTGGCCTACGTTTCGACTGTTATTACAGTCTTCCATTTCTAGCCCTGAGGAAGACTGTAGTAACAGTCGAAACGTAGGCCAGGAAATAAATTATTTACATTAGACTGCGTGTCCGATTATTTCCCAATTCTCCACTAATATTAATGATTTCAATTATTTGAAATTATAACAGATGTATGGAAATCTATAAACCACACGAATGCAATCTATTATAAATAATTATTAATAATTTGGTGTATAAAGAATGTATGGTTAGGAAGAATGTTGTTAAGAGAGTAGGAATGAGCTAGTTGAGATGGTTTGGTCATGTGGAGAGAATGAGGAGTGAACGGCTTTTAAAGCGTATATATCTTGGTGAAGTTGAGGGTGTTCGATTGCGTGGCCGTCCAGTGTGTAAGTGGATGGAAGTGATTGACAAGGTGCTAAAAGAGAGAAAGTTTCCGCGTGGCAAGAGAAGAAGAGCTTGTATGAATGCGGTTATGAATGTGACCTAGGCGAAAGAAGTGTGCTTAGACAGGAATGTGTGTGTTTCGTAACTATTATTGTGGTCCGGATGCGGTATTTCGCTATCGAAAATCGGTCACTTTAATATGGTAAGGTTGATGAATATTTGTTGTATGATGTCAGGTTAATAAGAATGTTGTTGAAGAGACAGTGATTATTTTTGTGGTTAGTATTATTATTATTGTTTCGGGTTTGTGCTAACCCACCAAGTGAGAAATGCGTGCTTTTATGTACGTATGTATGTATAAATGTATGTATGTTTATGTATTTATTCAAGTATTAAATATGCAGCATTGTTTATTTTTACCTTCCGTCACCAAGGAAGGTATTGTCTTTGGTCAAAAAATTCGATGATGAATTTTTAATCAATAATCACGTTTTAGGGTCCCTAGAATACGATGATGTGGGTGTGTTTGTTTGTATGTGTGTGTGTAACAAAATTTTCGTCTGCGATAATTCTAATACTACAATTTTAAAAATTGTAATTCTTTCGTATTCCTCTTCGTTACATCCATATGAAGAGCTGATTAGATTTTGGTTATAATTGGTCAACCGGAAGAGCCCTCATTTGAAAATTTTAACAGTTTTTCTTGAAAAAACTATATTAAATATCATTTTTTTACATTTAATATTATTATAAATATTAAAGAATATTACATTCTCTATACGATTTGACTGCATTTTATACTTAATATTAAATGGATATAGAGTATAGTAGACAGTTATGGAAACAGCTACTATATTGAGATAATTCTGATTGAAAGATGTCAGTGTCAAGTGTAATTGACGTGTGTTTTTGTCTTATAATTTTACTGGAAATATAGGATCTTTGGTAGAAATTTTCTATATGGAATTTGTATAAAATACATACAATTGTCAGAAGGTAATGTACAAGAAATAGAATCTTTTGCATGGAACTTTCTGTATGAAATTTATGTAAAATACATAGAACTGACGGAATGTAATGTGCTGGCCACATCAGATTTTTTTGTTTAATTATGGATCTATTTTGAACAAATCTGTAAGTCTTACAGATCTGTAAGTCGGTAAAAGCCTGACAAAAACACATCTATTTTTGTTGATTAATATAAAATTATAAGAGTGGCAGGTTTCGTTGCGATTTTGTGCATTATTTACAGAATCGACGGAATGCACGGAAAAAAATGTTTTGTCGATTATAACACAATTGTGAATATAACGTACGCAAACGCGGTTAATTATTAGGACAGCAACTTACTGTTGAAATAGTAACTAAAAATTTGTGATAGTTCTTGTCTGTTGTTTTTACCACAATTTTGTGATATAACTCATGATGTAAAATATATAGATAATATTGTGATAAATAATAAAGCAAACTTTTTAAGTAATTACTATAAGAAATTGTATATTTTACCCAAATAAATTGTAAACTATTCACTATCATTTAGTTTTATTTACTATTTTTTCCATAAATTTATATATATATATATATATATATATATATATATATATATATATATATATATATATATATATATCACCTTTTCGTTTATAAGACGAACAAGGCAAAATATTTGGGAATAATTTAAACGACATTAGTCTACATTTTTTTAGTTAAAACAACGAAACACTACGTAATAGCAAAAAATACCAACTCTTATAGAGTTGTATTCTTTGGTGATAGTTTCAAACCAATGTATCGCCAAAAGACGCCTACTATTAACGTAAATTTCGTGATATTCATAAAATATTTTTAAAAATTGGTATTAGGGATTCCAAATTCCATTCCACTAATTTATCTTTCGCATATTTGAGTCATATCATAACACAATTGAATAAATTAATTAACTTGAATTTTAAAGATGTATTTACACGTATTAGGCCAGCAAAAGAACATATATTATAGATATATGTTGTACAAACGTTGAACGACAGCTTTTAAACTGTGAAGAATAATGTAGGGTTGAACTTGTAGTAAAAGTACCAGGGGGCTCAGGTACTTTCACCAAATCATTGTGGTAAATTTAACATATTAATAGTGTAAATATTGAAAATTACATTAATTGTGGTAAATTCTACAAACAAAAATAAGTTTACATTTTGGTGTATTTTTTATCACAAATATTTCGTTAAAATATATGCTGTTCACACGTTAATTATATTACCTTTTAGTATTATACACATAAATACATTTACTACAGATTTTTTGTGATTATTACATGTAACGTCGTAAAATAAATCTAGAATTCCTAACATAGTTACAGCAAATTTGTTAAAATATAATATAACAATAATACACCATAATTGAAGTAATAAAGATTTATAATTTTTTTCCGTGTGTTTCTTTCATAAATTTAAAAAAAAATCTGTTCTGTTTAATGTTTTAAAAGTAAATATAAGATTTTTAAACAGTCGCTCTGTTTTTGTCGTACCTCACATCTCTGTTTTAATACATAAGTACTTCTGAAATTTAGTACGATACTTTTTTCATTATATAAGAAGTTGTAAAAGAAATTGAATATTTAAAATATTTTTTATTAGTTCCTATACGACTCTATTTATGTCCGATACTGTAGCTTTGTTTAAAGTAGTTATTTTTTGTATTATTTTCTTCTCTTCGGTATTAGTTTTCTATATTTTTTTTTCTAATTTGTTACAGATAAATTTATTGGAGTACATTGTACACACGGCATCAACAGAACGGGCTACTTCATCTGCAAGTACATGACTCAGAGATTGGGATTTACTCCAGAAGAAGCTATACGTGGTGAGTCCATTTTCAAAAATTAATTGCATGCTTTCTAATTTGCATTTGCTTATTGCTCGATGCCGTATACACCTTACTTTACTTCGCATTTTAGTATAAATTAATATTGCACTGGCAAAAAAATCTTCCATGAAATACTAATAAAACTCCTGCTAAAATTTCTAAAATTCCTGCCTCATTTTCGATGAAAGTAACAGAGAATGATATAGAAGCGATCAGCATTCCTTTCTGAGGATTAATTGTGTGTGGTTGACATGTGTTATAACTCGGTCAGTTTACTATCGTGATGCTTCAGTCCGTAAAGAATTAATTGTGGACGTATTGTCGCGCCCAGATAAATCTCCATCGCGTTAATGAGAAGACAGCTATGCTATTATTAACACCAGAAGAATGGCCATCTAGAAAGGTGTTATAATTAGGTAGCACTTCGGAATAGGTGCGGAGATGCGCTTCTATTTTCAACCGGATTCAAATTAGAAATAGATTTTATCGAAGAAATTTTATATAGGTAGTTATTTAATACTGGTAGTATATAACCAGTATTGGGCAGATAGATAGAGCGACTTTTTAATAACAAATATTTCTACGAACATTAGGAACGCGCGGCAAGCTTTCGACACTTTATACTCTTGACTAAGAAAATTATGAAAATACTTTGCTTCATTCTAAATTATTTCAAACAGTAGTACCAGACCGCTACCAAAGTATTTTCTGTGTTCTTCTGTAGTAAAATTCTCAATAAAATTTGAACAAACACAACTTCATGGTGGCTTAAAGTTATATACTAAGCAGAGGCATTTCCATGACTAGCGAATGAAAGTTGACGTTTAATAGTATATTAAGTATTAAGAACGATAAGGATAGTTTACCGATCGAAGACAATGCTTCGCTCAGTCCCAATTTTGTCTGAGATCGGTAATTCCTTAACGTTCGTGATGCTTATACTATTTTTTGCGCGATCGACGCCATTTTTGAAGTAAGCTTTGATTTTTGTTTTTATTTATTTATTTACCGTCTCGCCTCCTGTGAAGCACATCACTTACCGACGTGATTAACATCACTTACCGTTCAGTAATTTGTAAATAAGACCTACTATCTTGGAAACACTATCGATAAACATAAAAAATAATCCGATCGTGCAAAAATGCATGAACCCATTTAAATACTGGACTAGAAAAGCACAGAGATACATTACTATGTTTGGCTGAAAATAGATGGCCGACTAGGGTAACTGAAAATTAAAACAGGGGTGCGTCTAAAATATTTTAAACATTTTTCGTTTATGTTGATTATAACAAAATATTTTGATCTTTAGAGTATTTAGTTTGACAATTCCATGAAATAGGTTTATTTTTAATTTCCTCTAACAGTAATTCCGACTCGAGGGTTGCTTACACCTGAGACGAACGAACTAGAATTAGCAGTATTAAATTATTTAAATACATCTCTGAATTCTGTTGCTAAGGTCATTTTAAATGCCTCCAGGTATTGAGTACAATTCAGATCTTCTGTAACGGAATACATAAGGGTCTTTTTCCTTTCAAATCAAATATAGGGAAATGTTTTCAAAACAAACCACATCTATTAAATAATCTAAACTTTCATTCGCTAGTCTTACTATACCCATTTATACAACGAAACACCTTTAACGTGTGTTTGCCGTAATTTTACGTTATTAGGGTTTTATACAAATCAAATCTTCTTTAAAATGTGTGGGTGACTGTAGTTTTCGAAAAATGTCAGTGTCAAATTAAATTTGACAAGGTGAATAAAAAAGGCAAATTCTTCTTACCATGTATTCAGCCGCTGATTACTTAGAAATGATTATAATTTTCGGAGAATGTGGACGTAACGCCAGAGAGGCAGCACGAGTCTATTCGGAACGTTTTCCGGATAGAAATCTTATGGATCATAAAGTGATATTGAGAGCCATTATGTTTACAAATGAACGGAGGACATTTTGAGCATCTGCTCTGATTGAATCGTTCCATGGGTGTTATTACCATTATATAAATTGCATTACAATAAAACCATTTGTTGTTTTAATCTTAAAGTATTCAAATGACAATAATATTTTCGTTTAACACATTTTACACAGCTGCTACAACACGTTGCACTGTACGATATAAATGATGATCTTGGATGACACCTTCGCTAACCTAAATTTGTTGACAGTGAAAAGTCAACTCTAAAGTGTCAAAATTACAGTAAGTCAAACAAATTTTGTAACTCACTAGTAGTATTTTTAAAACCTTTCAATCAGTTTTATTTTGTAATAATATCATCACACCTCAAGATATCCTTCCGGGATTGGTGGTTTAAAAAGTCTTGTAACTCCGTTGTGCAAGCAGCCGCAAATTATTGTGTTCTATTTGTTGGCAACCTATTGTCGTCGGCAAGTGTCAGTTTCGTCTGGGGCGCGAGTTGTGAGACACCCTGTATTGTACACTTTTATAGGGCTCATAAGAATAAGTAAATGCGTGTTTCATAATAGCGTTATTATTGTAATAGTGCGCTTGTAATACGGGCTAATAAATTTGACATTGATCGAAATCGAACCACAAAAAAATCACTGCGTCTGAGTGGTTCTGGAGGAACTATAAAACTGTAGATTGCTTGCTGAAACTTTCTTGAAATATAAGTAAATTAATTATGGAAATAATTATTCGTATATGGTATTGTTTGGCTTCTGAATAAATGCACGATTTACACTTAATATTATTAACTATATACTAATAGATTGTATGTATGTACGTATGAATGTATGCAAACTAATATCGCATGCATCTTGAATTCTGCATCTTGCTTCGCACCATGCTTGTGCAATAATAACATATCTTTCATTGACTTATATGTCTTTCCCCTCTCTGTTCTGAAATTGCTGTAACGAAATTAAAATTAAAAAGCGATACATCTTTCACATATATCTTAAGACCAACATATCGCTGTCTTGTTTATCATACTAAAACACAGGCACCGCTAATAACTCGACTGCATTGCGAAATGTCAGAACGGACGGTAATTAACCGTTCATTAATACGATAGCCAAAGCAGAAAACAGAAAGCAGTTACAGAACAGAGAGAGGACAGACAGAGGAGATAAAGAGAGCATTCCAAAAAGAAACGAATCGAATTATAATAAAAATGGAATTATTAAATACAGGCGGTATGTGGCCAGTCATCTATGAAGTTCATATTATACAAATATGTTTTTGAAAGTGATAAATTGATACAATTTTTGGAATTGATGCTACATTTTTACCTTCCGTCACCTTTAGGTAAGGAAGGTATTGTCTTTGGTCAAAAAAATCGATGATGAGTTTTTAATGAATAAGAACGTTTTAGGTTTCCTAGAATGCGATTTTACTATTTTTACGATGATGTATGTATATATGGATGGATGTATGTATGGATGGATGGATGGATGTATGTATGTATGTATGTATGTGTGTGTGTGACGATTTTTTCGGATCGCATAACATCAGTACCACCTTTCCAAAAATTATAATTTTTGCGTATTCCTTGTCTTTACATCTAATTTGAAGATTTTAACAGTTTTTCTTGAAAATACTTTGTTAAATATAATTTTTACACTTAATGTTATTATAAATATTAAAGAATATTTTATTCTTTATAAGATTTGATTACGTTTTATACTTCATATTCAATGGATATAGAGTAATAAATTTATAAAGAAATTAAATTTCATAAAGCAGCAAGCTGTATTATAACCATGGAAACATCTACAATATTAAGAAAATTCTGATTGACAAATGTCAGTGTCAAGTGTATTTGACAGTATGTTTGTGTTATAATTTTACTGAAAATATATAATTTCTTACAAAAAACTTTCTATACGGAATTTGTACAAAATACATAGAACTGAAGGTAATGTACTGGAAATATGGAATCTTTTACAAAAAAGCTGTATTCTTTTTGGACAAAATCTCAGCTCATCTCAGATCACTTCAGATAAACTCAAGAAATCGTTGTTCTTTCTGACACAACTGATTTGAGTTGTTCTGAGTAAACTCATCTCCCCTTTACGATGCTACACTAACAGTTAACAAAACTTAAAATGATTTGAAACATTCAGTTTGCATTTAAGGCTATATAATTCAACAAAATATATATTCACATATACAAGTAATATATTTTCAACATTATCCATTTTTCGTTTATAAATAGTATCTATCATAGATCAGAAAAATGTCAATAAATTTAACAGCTGTTACAGCAAAAAAAGTAGGAAATGATAAAATGGAATAAAATTTGTTCGTTTTGCAAAATCACAACTCACTTTAGCTCAACTCAGTTATGTACTGAGCTGAGATACAATTGGGTCAAAAAGAATACAGCTAATATACATAGATCTGACCACAATCTGACGGAAGGTAATGTGCTGGCCACATCAGATTTTTCGTTTTAAAATGCAAATCAAAATTTTGACAGCAATATTTAATTACGCATTTGGCGTTTCGTTTCGATATATTTAATATATGTCAGCGGTGCAACCGGGCATTAGACTCTTTAGACGTAAGGGATTTGAACTTCATTGACAATGACCATAAAAATAAAAGAAACATCTTCAAAATTGTTGCTTGTATTTAAAAGGAAGGCTCTCTTAAATTGTACAAAATATTAAAAAAAAATCTTTAGGATTTCAAGAGGCGAGAGGGCACGATATGATTCGAGACTACCTCATCGACGAAATCAAAAAACCAGCCACCACTTCTAACAATCCTGAAATTCCTAAACCTTCTGGATCAATGCCCCAATCCCGAAAAAGGAAAAACCTTGCAGCTTCCAAGCAAAAATCAGCTAAAAAACCCTTCCAGAAAAACCAAGATCCATTTTACAGAAACCATCCTCAGTCTCGCCCTAATAATTCTAACAATTCTTATGGAGACCATCCTCGCCCTAACAATTCTTATGGAGACCATCCGCACCCTAACAATTCTTATGGAGACCAACTGCGCCCTAACAATTCTTATGGAAACCATCGACCGCAGAATTATCCTCTTCTAGAAACTCCAAAAGAGCCGTATGGAAGGCAAAGCCAACTTAATTATTACGAGGACTACGGTCAAGGAAGGAGTCAAAAGAATCAAAACTGGAGACAGAATAATAAATGGAGAAGAGGTGACAACAAAAAAAGAGATGATAATATACATAATACACAGTCAGATAATAATAAATTTTGATTGTCTGGTGCTGTATTTGTTGTTACAGATCTCACTTTGTATTTATGAATAAAATGGATTTTTAATGCATTTATGCTTTTTTCTGCAGTCAATAATACGTACATACAATCAATGAAAAATGAAGAAAGTAATGGTATTAATAATAGAATCTTAATACGTAAAATACTACATAAAAATTACTAAAATCGATTTTGATTTAAAAATAAAATCTTCAATATTTTCAAAATTTCAATAGACCTTTTCAATTCACAGAGATAGAAAATATCGTGGGTATACTGCTAAAAGTGACCAAATGAAAAATTATGGAAAATGAGTGCTCAGGTCTTTAAAAAAATGTAATCTCTATACAAAGAAAAATTGCACGAGTCAAATATCTGTAGAGCTTCTCTTGTCGCCTTACGGAGAATGCTACTTAAATTCTTTCATTGTTCTGGCTAACGATAATCAATATGTCCTAAACTAAAACTGTATAATGTAAAATACGCTGTTCATATTTGTTTTTATATATTTATTTTGCTACATTTTTGGTGCTGATTAATATTTGCCTGAAACCTGTAACAATGCCTACATCTCATTTCGACGCCTACAACTGGCGGAAGTCATGGTTACGCGCTTGACACAAGGTCTACGGCGTTTTTTTTTTTAAATTTAGACGTAAAATGTAAGGAAATATCTTTGACAACTTTCACAATTTCGCGAAAGAAGTTACAAAAGCTTTTATTGAATCTAAAATGTCTAACGATGCAAATTTCACTGAGTATACAGGTATTTTAGTGACTGCAATATTTTTGACATTTCGTTTGACAGCTCATCTGACAGTTGCAGGCGCCATTTTATTACAGTGTGTTAAGATAAAAGCCTAACTCGAAGAGGCTATGGACAGAGAAACGTATGTCTGATCATTATTCCATTGAAAAGTCAAGTTGTCAAAATTGATCTTGAAATGTAATTTTAACGAGAAAAGATAAGGAAGGATACAATATGTTGCCATTCGCATTTATTTCCATACAGGGTGTTTCAAAAATACAGTAAAAAAAAAATTAAGGACATATAGTATTGACCAAAATAAGTAAAAAAGCTTAATTAACAT
This sequence comes from Harpalus rubripes, assembly GCA_963082715.1. Taxonomy (NCBI): domain Eukaryota; kingdom Metazoa; phylum Arthropoda; class Insecta; order Coleoptera; family Carabidae; genus Harpalus; species Harpalus rubripes. The sequence goes on along the minus strand of OY720453.1, from coordinate 1,655,469 downwards.
GGGTCCGATCTTCCATAGTTTCCGAGATTTGAGGCAGTAAAAAATGAGTCTGCTATCTCGAAAACTGGCCCAGTTGCATAAAGCATTGTTAACTTTAATCACGTTAACTTTGACAAGACTTCTTTTCCAATGAATTTTTGATATGTATCCATGGTTACAATGTGTAGTTAAACACATGATCAGCTAACAACGTTTTGTGCAACTGGCCCTAAGAGTTACGGCTTTGATTAAATGGGATTTTTTGTTTACCTTTCAGAGGTCATCTTAAATGTTAAATGTTATGGCGACCTTGGCCAATATTTAATTTTCAAATAACTTCGTAACTATTAGAAATTTAGGAAAACGTTTCATATAAAATTTTATTGCTTTTTATAGTCTATTTATCGACAGACAAAATTTTGTTCGATCACTATCTTTGTTAATTTTTTCGATTTTTCGTTTTTCTCGAAAACAGTTGAAGATCAGTCCTCTGTTGATTAAGCTTTTTTACTTATTTTGGTCAGTACTATATACCCTTAAATTTTTTTTACAGTATTTTTGAAACATCATATTCAAGAAGCTTTGATTTATTTAGATAACATTTTTGACAAATTATTCGTGTCAAATTGCCTACAGCCTACTCCGAATTTGGTTTTTTAACATATTGAATAGGGCGCAAGCAGACACGTGACTCAAGTGACCTTGAAGTGCTTGAAATCAGCCGATTTGTGTGCGTACACAAATCAGCTGATTCCAAGCACGTCAAGGACGTCAGAGTCACATATCTGATCGCGACCTATATGCAGAGATAGAAAGAGATAGCTGTTAAATTGAAAAAGTCTATTTTGTTGTATTATATCTTTTTACTTTCTTCAGCTTTAAATAACCTACTTTCCCTTAAAATGGCTTGAAATGAACCCTTAATACAATATTATTTTAAAATTGTTTAAATGTGTTTTTAGAAAATGTTTCGTTTCATAAGTCTTTTGACAGTTTTGGCAATCGTGCATTTATTTAAAGAAACAATTTCAAAATTTTAATTAGAAGGCATCTAAGTGCCAAAGGTAAATAAGTACAAGTAATAAAATATTTTGCCACACACTTCGAAAAAAAAAAAATTAGAATCCTATAGATTTAAATACTTCTAAAAACTGGATTCCTAACATTTCTGTATACGAATACATTAGAGATATCATCAACAAATAAATATATCATTGCCAAATTCTTTCCAAATTTTCTATACAAAATGTGTGTAAAATTTGATGATATACTTATTTACATTGTTTACAAAATAGGCTATCATCAGTATCATCTGGACCACCAAAGCAGTAAAGTAAGTAAACATATTCTATATATTTATGCATTAATGAATTCATCATAACTAATAAAGCGATCATTGATTTATTACTATGAATATGAAATGATCAGTGAGCATTAAGCAAAGTGTTATTACATTTAATAGATAATTGCAGCGTCCAATTAATATTATGCATGTTGAAGAGCAATTAGTAAGATATATAGGATCGTATTTTCGTTATTCGTACTTTAATTACCCGTGTTTAACATGTAGGTTTGATTTTATTGCTAATGTCTTCTTTAAACGCAATTCTGGGTGGTAAAAGGACTTTACTTTCGAGAAGGACATTCACTACGAACTGGGAATAGGTCAACAGAAAATGAACATTTAATATGCTAGACAGAAAATAGACTACTAAGTTTTTGGTATTTTTGAATCATGAGGTGACAGTTAAATTAAATGTAGGAAATTTCTCGACTGTAATGTGGATAATGTGTTTTCATAATACCATACTGACTGTTAAATGTGCTTTAACAGTACTGTATGCTCAACCAATATATGCGTCAAAACAGCCACGGCCGTTATTTTTTATAACAGTACAATTATTAAAAATAATGTGTTCCTAAAAAAATCGCAGCATCATGAAATGTGTCACGAAGAGCTGTCACCTGTCAATATGCCATAGAAAATAGAATTTTCAGAAGATATTTTATGTTATGAAAAATACTGAACGTCACACGGCTGATATGCAAATAACTGACTCGGTTGATTGTAAAATCTCGGCTATCGCCTCGATTTTACAATATTCAACCGCGTCTGTTACTTGCTTCATATCAGCCTTATGACGTTAATAACTATAATAATATTAATAAAGAAATAAAATGATATAATTGAAATACTTCGGAAATAAGGGTTTTTTTTGTTTTAGCAGCTCGTCACACATACGAAATAAATAAATAAAAATAAATATATCATCACGGCGTATTACCCATTGCTGGGTGTGCCAATCTGCTTTGTAAACAGATGTCGGTAGTGATGATGACATATCTGTACCGTGCGGACGTTTACCAGGCTCATATGAATATATATATTATATATATTATTTTGATTGGCGACTCAAAGACCACCTATCAATATATAACGAATACCGAGTTAGGGGCGCACCCTACTACCAATGAAAGTAGAGAAATTCAAATAGCGGAGGCGTGACTATCAGTCCAGTACTGTAATTCTCAAACAGTTTTTATTTGAATATAAATATTTTGCATTAAATTTAATAATTTAAATACATTTCCAATTATAAATCATGTCGACTTGTACAGTATAATAATATTCATTTATTTTTTATAAATATACTTTAGAAATAGCATATATTTCAAGAACATTTAGGTCCACGAAGAAAATAGTTTGATATAAAAACTTATATACGTGACGTCACATCTATATTTTCAAATTTCGGAGGACTATAACTCGCTTATTAATAGGAATTTTTCCACCGGATTTTCACCGACAGTCTTACTTTTACTTTACGTTCAGATGAAATTATAAAAAAAATGTTGGAATCCCCTATAACTCGAAATCTCACTCAAACAGAATTTATTCTCAAAACACCGACGTTTCGGTGCACAGTTACACCTACTTCAGGGTCTATAACATTTTTGTAAAACAAAATATCATATACAAAATAACAGATTTTATAACATTTACAATAAGATTTTATTAAATTAATTTATTCATTTTTAATACATTTAATTATTTGGAATCAGTGTGTCTGTCCGTGACGTCACAGGCGTTAACTAACTCGCAGCCGCACGTTGGTTCCTCATTTATTTAACAGTTGTTTTATTGTTTATCAAGTGCTCGGTAACACTACATTTGCTCGCAGTTTTTCTTTAATTATTAGTAAAAATCAGTCGATTTCTAATGAAAAATGTATAGTAAGTGTTTAAGTGTTATTGTAACTAGTAGGATATTAATTCGAAGTGGAAAAGCATTTTAAATTTTGAAAAACAGTATATGAAACTCGGCATAAGGTAGGACTATATCTATATTTGTAAATTGTTTGCTATTACCTCCCAACGATATAGTAATTTTAATTCGACGTCTGAATAAATCCTGTGGTTTGGAAGTAAATAATTATTCATGTCAAAATGGCCCTTTTTGAAAAGAGAAAACCATTTTTCCCCAATGGCGTTCTTTCCGTAAATGGTACAAATGGTTCTAGTGGCCGACTTAGCGCTTGTGTTAAACTCAAATAAATGGATATACCAATCGGAAATGCTACTTGACATTTCATTTTCTTTTCATAATAATTTATACAATTTTTGTATAAATTTACAAATTCAAAAATTATTCAATTCAACAACATTGACTTAGATGTCTAATAAATTGTTTTCTAAGGTTGTGTCCGATGTTGCATTTTTATCATCCTATTATCTAAATTCTAAATTTAGGTGCCTTAAATAATGTGATTATTTAAAATAATATATATATATATATATATATATATATATATATATATATATATATATATATATATATATATATATATATATATATATATATATCGTGTGTCGTGTGTCTGTTTTAAAGGTGTACATAGGAGATTAACATGGGAAATAATTTTTTTGCCTAATCGCGTCAAATAAAAGTTTTAGGGCACAAATTTTGCATTTAAATCAATAAACAGAATTACGTTTCCATGCTTTGTAACGACAGAAATTAAATTTTGTGCCATTTAAAATTCGAAATATTTGGCGTCGGTTGGGATCGAACCCGGTTCCCCAGATTCACGACCTGACAGTCAGGATTCTAGGAATTAGATTTTAGGTTTTGTAGAAGCACACTATGCCTTGAAGTTGACGCGCTCGCTACAATAATATCTGCAAAATATCAAATTTACTGTTAAAGAATAGCTCCTATTTTATGAAATAGAATATTTACACTTAATCTGAAGCATCAAATTAAATCGAATTGTATAATTCATTTTTGTTGTTGTTAGTGTTCCCTACAAGCCAATAGATATCAATAGGTACGTTCTATTGGTGTCAGAAATCTTCCTACTTCTTCTAGTAGAACATCAATGGTCGTTCTTTTGCATCAAAAAAATTCCTACGAATCATTCCAACTCCAGAGTTGGAAGCGTTGGTAGGAAGATATATAGAGTGGAGATAAATTTAAAATTTTACTTGCCGACTGTCGCGCGTACATTTCTGTCACATTTGTGAATGTTTAGAGTAGACTGCGCTCAACAAAAATATCTCCTTTGCGTTTTTATTATTTAATATATTTTTATATAATTATAATCTCTGTAATATTTGCATAACATGTCGAAGATCCAAAATAAACATACAAAGTTATTTTTAGTTGTTAACTAACAATAACACATAGCCACTGCCACTGTTCTATTTTATTTATTTTTTTACTTGACAGCACTTGACAGTTATTTGCTACTGAGCGTTTTATTGCTTTAATAATATTCTTATTCTAGTAGGAATATTTCGGACACCGATAGAACGTACCTATTACTACGTGGAGTAGACCTAAATACTAAATGCCAAAGTGCGACATCGAACACAAGCCATTCTTGCCCTAGAAATAATAGTGCTTTTATAATACGGGTCATAGTCTTTCATCTGTTTTGATATTTTTAAAAATAAAATTGTGGTATGAATTTCAATAACCTCTACACATTGAAGTGTTGAGCAAATATAAATAAGTTTATACGACAACCTTAACACAAATGAATCCGATTTTTGTAGATCCAAGGCAGAGGAAGCAAGGCAGGTGGAACCTTGCTTGCTTTGCTGGTATTATTTATTAGCTGTAATGACGGCTTTCTATTTAAGTTTGATAACATCTTGACACTTGTCAATGAGAAATAGCGTTGAGAATATTCCAGGAACGTGCGTAAATATTAGTAGCAAAGAGAGTGAAGCCGCCACGGCTAAGCGGCGCCTATCTCAACACAGCGATGCTTATCGTTAAATATAACGAGTGCAACCAAGTCAACCTACCAGCAGTTACATCTAATGATAAAACTTCCAAAACTCACAAAATAACTTAATCGCTGGATTTGTAAGGTTAATTGGGGGGCTTACTTATCAACCTTATCTACCAACCATATTTTTAATTAAATTTTATATTTGAAAAGACATGACTCTCGCACTATTAGCTATAGACCGAAAAATTTA
>OY720453.1:1587500-1645000 GCA_963082715.1 Harpalus rubripes | reverse complement strand
TATTTGTACCGCGTGGGCGTTTACCAGGCGTCACCTCACGGGCACTCATTTCTGGCGTGGAGAGTGCACCACAGGGGTCAATTTTGTGCCATTTCAAAAAGCATATAAGTTTTAAATTTACATATCTCGCTTATACAAAGGGTTAATTTAATAATACTTGATGTGCTAGACGCAGAACTTAATTCTCTGAAACCCTTATTTGAAGCATTTATTTCTAAAATAAAAATGAAACCATTTTATTCAAGAAAAACTGTTAACAACTTCAGGTAATATATCACTTCCGATTAGCCTGTTTTAACCAAAATCTACTATGTTATTCCAATTGACATAAAAGTCTTATATACCAAATTTGACAAGTTTTGGATTATATTTTAAAGTAGTTTTTCTTTCAAATCTATTATAGGCTTCAAATAAAGTACCATTTCTGGAAATTATGTAATGACCAAAGAGAGACAACTAGATGTTATATCAGTCCTAAAAACAAAATTTCAACTTTCTACGGCTTACCGTTTTTGAGTTAAGCGAGATACGTACAGACGTCACGACGAAATTAGTCAGAATGGATTCAGGGATGGTAAAAATAGATATTTCCATTGAAATCTGAAAACCCAAATTTTTCGTGATTACAATACTTCCTTTACTTTGTACAAGGAAGTAAAAATGATATTTAGATAATTAAATTATGCGTCTAGCACATCAAGTATTATTATATTAGCCCTTTGTATAAGCGAGATATGTAAATTTAAAAATTATATACTTTTTGGTTTTTGTAATAAAGCTTGCTAATGGATTAAGACAAAAAAGTATAAAAAATTTAATGTTATGTTAAATTACGTCAAATACGTGCAATTTTGTAATTGGGTCTATACGAGTATTTCATGTTGATCTTGCGTACAAAGAAGTCGTGTGGTGTCCACATCAAATTTTTAAAACAGTTTTGGGTCAGGATAGGTCGCCTTTTTTTCCGGGGAAGACAGCAAATCGATCGCCAGGGTATTTGAAGTAAGTACCAAGGGTTAGTGTTTAGAATACCATGATACATTTTTCACGTAGCACTAGCCCATGGTCTATAAAGGGTCTTGGAAGAAGCTAAGTCTTTACTACAAGATGTCCATTAAAATGTCTGTCGAACTATCTCTAATCATTTGGCCCATAGTTTTTAAAGTTTTAATTCTATATTTAAAATAACCGAAAGAATTTTGTAGAAACTTCTAATCATTTGTAAAGGTTTTATAATTTGTTGAAATGTAAACCGGTCCAACTAATATGAGTTTGGGCTCGTAGCTAATTAGTTGTTTCGAAAGACGCGAAAAATTCCTTGAACTGTGAAATATCGCCTGTTATCAGTGCAAACAATACGAAAAGGAATCTGTCTTGTTCGGTAATAGGTCCCCTGATGTAAATCTGGCCGAATCGCGATAAGTAGAACAGTAGCCGTATTTTAAAGCGTGGCGGACACATAAATAACCAGAATTGCTGAAATGCGCTTATCTGGTCCCCAACAACCTGAGAACGGCTATCATTATAAAGATGGAAAGATCACTTCGCTTCACTTCACGTACATCAGATGACAACAAACTGGAGGATAGGTCTTGTTAGTGTTTGGACACTAAAGATGCACTTAAGACGTGCAGCACTTTTTATAGGGGACGACAATATTTTCGAGCAAAAAATATGTTTATTGTTCATATTTCATAGAAGAGGACTTTTAGTAGAGGACTTTTCAGGGGCACCCATAGTTATGGTGAAATATGCCGCAGTATCTGCTATTCATTTTACAAGTACGTGCCCAGCCCCATAATAATTTGGCCAGTTTACATTTTTTATCTATACAAATTTCTACAAAATTCTTTCGACTCCTTTAAATATAGACAAACTTAAAAAAACTGTGGGCAAAATGATAATAGTTCTGTCATCTTCTACTCCAGATGCTTTACTTTTGGCAAAATATTTTTTTTTTTTCTAAACTTATAATGCGTACAGTAAAATCTCTTCCAAGACGTATGGGACAATAGACTAAATGAAAAATGCACAGAACCTTTGTATACGAGTACAGTGCCTAATGCAATGGAGTCCTGCCCTCTGATTATTTTATTATTTTAAATGAAAGTTCTTTTAATTTTGAAGCAATTCCTAGTATTAAAAAGTCTTAATTATTTTAAGTTTAACTGCATTTGATTTTTAATGACGACATGAGATCACCGCGACACCTATAGCTATTAGATACGATAAATTACGCCTGACTCGTCCGCCATTTTGGAGCCACTTCAATCACTCAATATCAGTATTACAGTATTATTAATCATATCCACAAAGACGGGTTGCGGGTTGTTCTACTTTCCTAGTCCAGTATTTAAATGGAGCATGCAAAAATATCATACCTGAATATTTCGTACAATTCTATTCTTCTCTTGGGTTTGAAAAGAAACCACATCTATAATAGTATTTTATGTACCAAGGGCGTTACGATGATGATAATGCCAGGAGGGCGACGAGGATCTAGAAAGAAAGATGTCGTCCGATGGGCATTATCATCTAGTAACGCTCGTGGTGCATACAAGATTTTATGTCTCACTAGAATATGTGAAATAAGTTTTCATTTATAATAATTTTGATTACAATAATGCTTAAGCTTTTGCGTTGCTAAGGATGTTGTTTAATTGTTTTGTTTATTATCAATATTTATTTATTTTTATGTCTCACTAAAGTACTATGAACTGTTTATTGCTAGGATACGTTGTATATAAACATATCTATTGCTAGGATACGTTGTATATAAACATATCTATAACAACCGGGGTATTATATGAGAGCGAGAGGATAATAGTTCATTATGCCCTCATTATAATTCGATCATCCTTTATGGACTTTTAATTCAAATGTATTATACATGTGAAAAATTATATATAGGTTGTTTTAGTTAAGTAATTATTTAATTATGTAGTAACTATTATGTTAAAGAAAGATCTATTATATTATTATATAATATGAACGGTATATAATGAAAATTATTTTCTTTTTAATTATAATTCATTACAATAATAATAAGGATTGATTACAACAATTAATATAATGCGAAAACAGCTTTGAAAGCACCACACAGAAATCATTTTTAATTAAATTATCATACTTAAAATTGATTATGAAAAGGCCCTTTAGAAAAAGTAAATAGTAAGTACGTTAATTGCGTAGGCTTCCACAGTCTGAGTCATGAGAAATATTCGTTTTCCGGGAATGGACTGTGTCATATTTTGGGTCAGAGCTCAACGTTTTGCCCGCAGTCGTATGGGGCATCTTCAGGAGCAAGGGAGATAGTACTGTCTTAAACAAGGTTACCCGACGTATCAATCATGCTAGAGGCAACAAGAGGGGTAGACTCAGTTCACCCCCTCTTGTTGCTTAAACTCGGTCTCTAGCGTGGTTGACACGTCGGGTAACCTTGTTTAAGACAGTACTATCCCCCTTGCTTCTGAAGATGGCCCATACGACTGCGGGGAAACGTTGAGCTCTGACTCAAAATATGACACAGTCCATTCCTGGAAAACGAATATTTCTCAGTAAGTACGTCGTAATAATTTTCAGAAATAAGTGCATAGAAATAAAGAACTGGGATCTGTCATGTGAAAACGAACCCATAATATAATACTTACATCTTGAATGAAATAATTAGGGGCATATTTATGCGTTTTTTTTTCTCAAAGTATGCCGAAACATTCAAAATAATTTCTTTACACCGTTTCGATAAAATATCTTCCGAAACATCAAATTCACCCATTCTATCATCTCCAACGATATAGAACGTTGATGTTTTAAAATATGTTAAACGTCAACTTTCATTCAGTCATACCATACTGACTTTAATCTTAAATTAAATAATTTTTAAAATTTGAAAAACCTTATAATTTTATTTAACAGTATACAGTACAGCCCTGGGTGTCTTACCCTTATAATCTTTTTACAACTGTTAAGCTATGAGAGTATAATAAAGTCAATAACTGTGTATCTTGGCAAAAGCTATACAAGAAACAGAGTGCTAACTGAAGAAGAATGTTAAAGTATGCAGATGTACCGTGAAGAATGTTGAAAGTAGAAGTAAGAAAGTGTGGTATTGTTACGGTTGTTACATCTTCAATTAAAACAGGCCATAAAATCAACAAGGCAGCTCTTAAATCACTGGCAGCTAATAACATAACCCGTCTAGCTGACCGGGAGCTACTATACTCTACCTATACAGGGTCTCTGATCTTATCAACTCACCCTTCACACACCGATTCCACGCTCTAATAAAAGTGATATACTGATGCCTTAATAACAGCGCGGCCCACAACTCTAAACCAATTCCTATTCCGTCAAAGACAAACCAATAGGCAATGGCTATAGGATAAGGATAAGGACGTTCACCTATCAGACGGAAAAATCAACGGCGCCGTGCGCTCTATTGTAAAAATAAAACCAGGTAAATTGACATTAATCTCAAGGAAAACACAGATAAGCCAGAAGAGTTATCTCTACTCAGAACTAATTATTCTTTGTTTGATCTCAAAGCTTATTTGCCAACAACAAAAATCGACATATTCCTTTACGATACAAGAATGCGATCACCCATATAAACTAGAACTACTGGAGTAACAACTTAATTTGAAAATTAGGTATATTCCTTGGTTTCTTAAAATATCTTGTAATATTAGCTGTATTATCTTTGCTTAACTCAATTGATAAGTTAGTTAAGATGAACTGAGTTGAGATATATGAAAAGAACAACGTTTTACATATAGAAAAATCTGATGTGGCCAACACAATACCTCCCGCCATGTACCGCCCGAATCACAAAAAAAGATTAAACTAATCCTTATTTTTGGATAAGCGAATTTTACTCTAATTTTGGCAGTTTATTTCTTAAAATATACTCTAATCTAATCCAAGTAACATGGATAGTAAAATGAAGATTAAATTTTAAATACCGGGATAAAATAGAATTAACTAATCCAAAAATGAGAATTAGCCTAAACTTTTTTGAGAATCGTTAATTTTTATTAATGTATATACATACCTACAAATTTACATATACTGGAAACTGTATTGATTTCCTTTCCTATTGTTCTATTTACTTTTTTCTTTTAAATACATTACTATTAATAATTTGAAATGATTAGTTCTTTGACAGTGACATTTATCTGTCAGTTAAATATATTTGAATAATTGCGCAACCAAGGAGTTTGATTGTTTAAAGCGTAAGATCCGGGATTTAAATTAGAGATAATTTTATAAATTTATCCATAAAATATATATATCTTGTTCCATTTAAGCCATTCAGTATTGCGGAGCATAGGGAATAGTTTTCACCTCTCTGATTGGCTGAAATTAGAGACAAGAACCAGGTTTACCCAATGTAATTTCGGCTACGTCAGTTTTGCTGTTGTCAGTGCCATCTACTGAATGGCTTAAATGGAAAAGAGAATAGAAAAAGTATTAATGCAAATCTGTAGAAAATTTAATAATCTTTAATTTTTATTATAATATTAATCTCGAAAACATAACATTTCAAGATATTTTTCGAAGAAAAACTATTTTGAGCTTCTAGTAAAGTGCCATTTCCGGTTATCCGATATACACTAAAATCTAATGGGCTCTTTCCATTACAGAAAAAGTTCGAAATACAAGGTTTCAAAGTTTTCTGAATGATAGCATTTGAGTTACAGTGGAGGATCCACATACACACATACATACACACACATACATACATACACACACATACGCACATACGCACATACACGCATACGCACATACGCACATACGCACATACACACATACACACATACGCACATACACACATACACACATACGCACATACACACATACACATACACACAGATATCATCGTGAAAATGTTAAAACTAGGATTCTAGGGAACTTAAAACGTCATTTACCAAAATCTCGATATGCGATTTTTAGCATGATCCCTATACCTCCCTTACCAAGGGTAGCGAGAGGTAAAAGTAAATTGAATAATGAATACCGGACCCCATTGTGTCGAGCCGATTCTGAACCGTTTTAAAATTCCAGGATTTTACCAGAATTTTTAATACTGAATAAGTTTGACGTGCTATCTTACCTCACTTATTTTGTATTTGTAATTAATGAAATTAGCAATGGAAAAGAAGATAGCGATTTTTCCGAATTGTCAGAATTTTATAGCGAAAGTGATGGAAAATTCTTGGACGATGTTATGGAAATCAGGAAAAACATTTTCTAATTATATATGTCTCATTAAATTTTAATCATAAACTTCCCTTCCATTTCACAATGTTTTCTGATAGGTGTAATTTTATAGGTTAGGGTATACAAACAAAATTCTCAATCGATTCTAAATCGTTCGAACACTAGTAAAGTCGGTTCTAAAACTATAAGTTCGTGCACGGATTCTAGCAGTTCTGAATCATGTTCTGAACGATTCTGAACTTTCTGGTCTAACAAATCTATCATAAAATATATTGACTGTTATAGGGAATATATACAATTTTTGAATATGATTCTGTTTTCGAACCCTTATAACTTTCGAAATTGCCTGCTACGTAAATCAGTAATATCAGTTCACTATAAGTTGAGATAGACTATACTTTAGCTTTACCGTCGAAATTTTAGCGAATAAACTACTTCTTTCCAAGTAGGTGTTGAAAATAAATAATCCAAAATATTTGTAGACTTGCTGCACCCAAAAAAGTTTCTATAATTTGGCGTAAAACATTCATGATCTAGATAAAAACAAGTATATCTTCTGATTGTTTGAGAAGAATGTGTAAACACTTGTTTCCATCCTACATACACAAATTCCTCGATGGTATCTCGGGTAATTCCTGCAGTAATACAAATCTGAGGTCATAAATTCTTGCTATATTGGGTGGTCTGGTAATGCGCGTTAAAATCACACGTACAACAATGCGAGTGCCCGTGAGTGGGTGGACCAGGCACGCGGTAGCTTGGACTAGGGAAGACGCGCTGCCCTTATTAAGCACAGGGACCAAAGAGGTGTTGTTATTACATTGTTATGGCTGGGACAATGGGTATTGTTGAGAGGACGCCCTTAGCGCCTTCAGTACACCCACTAAGATGAGGCGGAGAAGACATAAACGCCAAATTAGAATAAAACATGTTATTACACTTATATGATGATATTGTCAAACGAACAAATAAATATATCATTTTTATAGGAGAATTTCTCTTTACTATTATAGGGAATTTCGCCTATTTTCGTGACAATTATTACTTGTATTTTAACTAGTCTTGTAACGTAGTAACTAGTATTCGCCCGAATACCATAAGTACATGTACTTAGTATGGATTGTTGAGAAAGATAGTAATTTGAATTATTTTAAAAAAAACTTATGTGGGCAGCACATGTATTTTGTACAACTTTCGTACAGAAAGTTCCCTGCAAAATTCAGTAAAATTATATAATACAAGCTTACTCTGTCAATTGCACTTGACATTGACATCTTCCAATCAGAATTTTCTTAATATATCAGGCAACCAAATAAGTTCGTGCGGTTTTAAGTTGTTGATCGATAGCACTTGTTTGATATATGTCATCTACTTTAATCTTTAATATAAATCCTTCTTTTGTCGGATACATACACATTTGGCGAAAATTGTTTAATTCCTAATTTGATGGCAACGAATGTAACTTTAATTCGAGGTTGTTTACTCTACGAGTACAAACTTGGTACCAAAGCTGCAGTGGCGGCGCGAAAAATATGTACCGCATTCGGAGATGATGCCGTAAGTGATCGAACAGCACAGAAGTGGTTCAAGAAATTTTCTTCGGGAGATCTCAGCTTGACCGACGAAGCACGCTCTGGGAGACCGAAGATCATTAACAACAAGGATCTTCAATATGTTGTGGAGGCAAATTCGAATACAACGTGCCTAGAGCTTGCAGAAAGGTTCAATGTGAGTGATGAAACCATTCGTTTGCACCTTCATCAGCTAGGAGAGACTCAGCAAATGGGTCCCACATGAATTATCAAATGATAACAAATTAAGTCGCCTTAGCATTTGTTCGGCAAACATTTCACGCAACGATAATGAACCATTTCTTGATCGGTTGTTAACCTGCGACGAAAAGTGGATATTGTACTGAAATTCTAAGCGTCGTATCATTGGTTATCGCCTACTGATTCGGTACCACACACTCCCAAGGCTTCCTTGCACCCAAACAAGATTTTATTGTGTGTTTGGTGGACAGCAACCGGAATAGTTCATTATGAGCTTTTGAAACTGGGTCAAACCATCACTGCGAACGTATATTGTGAACAGCTTGAGTGTGTACAAGCAGTACTCATCCAAAAACGGCCTTCTATAGTCAATCGAAAGAAAGTGGTACACTTACAGGATACCGCCCGACCACATACCGCAAGATTGACCCGGGAAAAAATTTCTAAACTAGGCTGGGAAACGTTACCACACCCTCCATATTCTCCTGACATTTCGCCAAATGATTACCACCTTTTTTTGTCTCTTGACAACTGTATGAGACATAGACAGTTAAAACTCGAGTTGATGTAATAAATGCAGTCAGTCAATTTTTTGATTCAAAATCCATAGAGTTCTACAAGAACGGCATACAAAAACTAGTGTCACGTTGGTAAAAGGTCATTGAATTACTATTAATGTATTCTATAATTTTGAATAGTTTTTATAAATATAAAGATGTCATTTAAAATAATAGTAATATGAACACCCTACATTACTAAATATTTACTTGTACTTAAACATATGTTCTTTTAAATCTTGCGGGTGACATATTGACAAGAGATATAGCTATAACACTAGCAATTTTACTTGTATTTAATGGCTCAGGGTTCAAAAAATGTATATTAAATATGTAGGTAAATATAAATGTAGTACCTGTTACATTCATTACAAATATTTTTGAAATAAATTCTTTTAAAATATTTGTTGAGTATTGGGTATATGTTAAGGTTTTGGGATTATAGCTATTAACATACCTAGGAATGTTATGTATATCATAACTGCCGAAGATGTCGGTTTGAAATCCGAGCTCGTAGGGCGAGGATTTTAAGACATCTAAGGCTTGTTATGATTAATAACATCCGTGGTTTGTTCAATAGTTTATCGGTTTCAGAAAATTAAGACATTATTGATAAATACCATTTTTTGAAATTCTCTCATTAATGCTACTTTCAGATTGCTATGGTTAACAGAACAATTATTTTAACATGTCAATATGACAAATATTCAAATTATGTGCTTTATTCCACATGTTTATTACTTTAGAATAAAGTAGTCCGTATTTAAAACGATAGGCTAACGTTATCTGTATGTATTAATGAAGAACATTATATTTTCATTTTATTTTATCTTCATTTTGTAGACCGTTGTTGACAAGTCAGTATGGTAATAATATTACCATACAGTTACAGTTATTACTTAGTTACCAGCCTACTTTTGTACATGTAAACAATGGAATAATATCCTGAAACCGGTAAATATTTTTACTTGTATTTCATGGTTCATGTAAGGAGATAATCATGTATACATTGCCACATTATTTACATAAGTAAATTCTTTAATGTTTACCCTTTTGCGTAGCATATTATATGAGGCAGGATTTATAGGTGTATTACAGTTAACTTTACTTGTATTTCATGGTTCACGCGTAGAAATAAATATGTATATATTACCACATCTTTTACATAAATTTATATACAAATTCTTGTAAGTTTTAGATAACTGTAATAAAAATTGTTTCTTCTTTCCAGATCTTTAAATGATTTCCTGCACCATCTGGACTTCTTGGAGATGCCTGGAACATCTGGAAATCCCACATCATATCCTGAATTTATGGTGAGTTTTTAATTTTGTATGGTAACTTTACACTCAGAAATTTTATCTTACTAGATAATAAATTTAATTTGTATCAATAACAATTTCATTTCTATTTTACCATGGTTAACAGATAAATTCCCATATTTTCCAGTCAAGTTAATAATAAAGATACACTTCTTTTTTTATTCCAACGTTGTTGATATATTGATTATATGTTTAATCAGGGCAGAGGAACAAACAAAGGTTAATATTTTGACCGGCACTGTAATAGAAAAAGACGGGTCGAATACCCGCCCCCTAAAGAAGAATAGCCCGACGTGTGAATGGTACTTATTAAAAATTACGATGCTTTGTTTTTACACTTTATTTCTTTGTTGTTTTGGACGAGAAATCTACCAAGAGTAGAGTACCGTAACACCAACAAAAGAAATTATTTTTGTTTGTTTATGAAAGCTTACAACAATCCGACAGACGTTGAAATAGCATAGCAGTAACCCCTGTGGTGCTTCCATTCTCAATGGAGATTGGCACACCCAGAAATAGAAATGGGTAATAATAAGTCGTGAATTTGTTACTGGTACAAGTTATTTTTATATTTTATAATTATAGTTGTCGTCGAATATAAATATATATAACTCGATTTTTGTCAGAATTTTTGTTATGCAACGATATGATTTATTTACATGATCATAAAGGGAAGAAAAATCACTATCGGATTTCACTACTAAAAATCTATGTTGTCATTTTTTTTTTGTGATGACGTCATAACTGAAAAACAAATGAAAGTCGGAAGATGAATCGTACATATTAATGTGTATTTTTAAAAATTAAAATCGACGTGTTTCAGCGTTTTTATAAAAACCGGCTGAGTTCGGCTTTTTTTTGATATTCCACACTTTAATCGCACACTGTATATATATATATATATATATATATATATATATATATATATATATATATATATATATATATATATATACCAGTTTATTACTTTAGGCAGATTCATAATTAATTATTGTTTGTTAAATAGCTTTCAGAAAATATCTCTGATACAGTTATATTGGTTTCAAAAATAGGTGTTGAAGGTGTGAAGTTTCATATTGTTCTATATGAATACGATATGAGAATTATTGCGCAAATCATACATATATTTATTAGATGTAGTTGACACCTTGTTTTTTGTCAATGAAATACTAAAAATAGATCATATTATAAATACAGTGTTATCCATTCCGTTTTTGTATCATTGCTACAAAATATTACATTTATAATAATTGTTATTGAGAATTATTTACTATCACTATACGCAGAATTTATCAATTATCTGGCGCCTCAAAGATAATTGGGATTACTGAACAATAAACAATTATTACTTAATGGTATCTTGCAAAAAATTGTAATACTTTTCCTTTAATAGTTATTCGATGTTGCTGTCAAAGATTGCATTCTAAATATAATTTATTACTATTAAAATTACTTAAGTTACTTGTTGTAATACAGGTAGTAATGATTCTTACTGTATATGGACACACATAAAATGTCACCATTAGAAATATGGAAGGTAGAAATTTCGATTTTTATTCGATATAAATTTTGTTTTGATATATGAGATACCTATATCTTTCACTGATAATTTATATGGGAAAACGCTTAAATGAGAAACACAGTTTTGAGCGTGTATTTCTTACAAACTTTGAAGAGAGAAGATTTTTGTGAAATCACTGAGATTTGAACCCAGGATCATGTGTTTAACGAGTGCGCTCTCCTATTGAGAGTATTATATATCAATCAAAATCTAAATTATATTATTTAAATCTATTAATATTTAACGTAGAAAAGCTTTTCAATACTATATATATATATATATATATATATATATATATATATATATATATATATATATATATATATATATATATATATATATATATATATATATATATATATATATAGGCTGTGCCAGGACGAGCTTACGCTATCTATCATCTTTCAACATAGGACATGCTACACAAACTACCCTTATTTTCTAACAAAGAATTAATTTACATAATAAAAAATAGGGTGTTCCATTTAAAAAAAATGAGTTTTTTGAATTTTGTGCACTGCAACTTTACGTTCACGTAGAAATTACAATTTTCAAAAATAGTCGATTATTAATATGTATTATTGTAAACAAGAGCTTTCTTTATGAAAATGTATTTACAGATTATAGAAATTCAATTCAATTCTTGAGATATAGAGTGATAAAGTAGTGACCGTTTTTAGATAAAAAAATCAAAAAAAGTTGAATTACGCCGGAAGTGGTTGAGCATGAGTAAAATTTTTTTATGGTTTCATATGTAAAATTTTCTACTGAATTCAACGGTAAAATAAAAAATATAGCATTCCATTTACAATAAGAAAGTTAAGGTCTACTTCCGGTTAAACCGGAAATGGTACTGCTTTGAAAATATTTTAGTTGAAACGGGCATGTCTAAATACCCCTAGATACCAAATTTCGTAAAATAATAATGAATAGTTTTTAATATAATGATAGCGTAAACTCGTCCTGGGACACCTTTATATATATATATATATATATATATATATATATATATATATATATATATATATATATATATATATATATATATACCTTGTGTCTGTCGTAAAGGTGTACATAGGAGATTAACATGGGAATTCAGATTTTTGCATTTTCCTGCTCGCCTAATAATTTTAAGCATTAATGCGTCAAATAAAAGTTTTAGGGCATAAAATTCTGCATCTAAATCAATAAACAGATTTACCTTTACATGCTTTGTAACGATAGAAATTAAATATTTTATCAAATTGTCAGAAACGTCAAATAAATTAACTTACGTTGTGACAGATAAAACGTCAAGCATTTATTTATTTTTTGTTCAATTCCATGGCTGTTGATATTTTCAACGTAATTTTCAGCATATTCATAATTAATTTCTGTCGTTACAAAGCATGTAATGGCAATTCTATTTATTGACTTAGATGCAGAATTTTATGCCCTATATTAAACGCGGTTTTGCTTAAAATAATTAGGCGAGCAAGAAATTGTAAAAAACTTATTGCCCATGTTAATCTCCTATGTACACCTTTAAGACAGGAAGACGGTATATATATATATATATATATATATATATATATATATATATATATATATATATATATATATATATATATATATATATATATATATGTATATATATCCAAGCCAATAAATAGAATTACCTTTACATGCTTTGTAACAACAGAAATTAATTATGAAAATGTCGAAATTTACGTTGAAAATATCGTCAGCCATGGAATTGAACAAAAAATAAATAAATGGTTGACGTTTTATCAAATTGTCAGAAACGTCAAATAAGTTAATTTACGTTGTGACAGATAAAACGTCAAGCATTTATTTTTATTTTTTCAATTCCATGGCTGTCGATATTTTCAAAGTAATTTTCGACATTTTCATATTTAATTTCTGTCGTTACAAAGCATGTAAAGGTAATTCTGTTGATTGATTAAGATGTAGAATTTTATGCCCTAAAACTGTTATTTGACGCGTTTTTGCTTAAAATAATTAGGTGAGCAGAAAATTGTAAAAAACTGATTTCCCATGTTAATCTCCTATGTGCAGACACACGGTATATATATATATATATATATATATATATATATATATATATATATATATATATATATATATATATATATATATATTATAGGAAACTATTTTTCTTATAATTACAACATTGGTACAATATTTTGTTCTCCATGTTCAATTCTGAGAACTTATAGTCAAAGGAATATGACTATAATATATGTCTAAATATTATCTTTGGATTTTGAGTACTACATTGAAAGAAATATAACTTTTATGAATGTCTGTATAATATTCAAACAATTTAAAGTTAACGTATCGACTATTTTCCAATAAAATCAATATCTGGGAACATATAATTAGCATATATATTAAGGGCATAACATTTTAAATAGTTGCAGGAAAACTATTAGACTTTAGACAAATTTAAAAGATCTATCACACAATAATGTTGTTAGTTTTGTTATTGTCGAATCTTGGAATAAAAATTAATTTTACAAATCTAGTTACTAGTCAATAAATTTAGAAATATCAAATTAAAGCGAATTTTCAAATACATTTGAAACAATTTAAAAACTGTTTGTACACGTGTTTGAAAAAACGTTTGCCATACCAAATTTTAAAATAGTTTAAAGAATGCCACAAACTAATAATTATTATTTAATAGGCGGACATTTGGTTGGTCTGAGACGTCAAGAATCTTGGAGAATTTGAATACGACTTCCAAGCTTTGGATTTCAAAACAGCGTAAACGACATCCGATGGATGACTTCTACGGCGTAGACGATTACCGCTGTAAGAACTTCTATGGCGTAGACGACCACTGATAGATGAACTGGTAAGAAACTATTTTTTTTATAAAATATTTGGTCTCATGTTCGATCATAGTCAAAGTAATATGACCATAATATATGTCCAAATATTATCTTGTATTTAAATTCGATTTTGAGTACTACATGAAAGAAATATACCTTTCTTGAATGTCTATATAATATTCAAAAAATTTAAAATTTAAATATCGACTATTTATCGATAAAATCAATATCTGGGAAAATATAATTAGAATTTATCTTTCAGGAATCGGACATCAAGAAGACTAGATTAATATAGTAATTTTTAAGTTAGGTTTAAGTTCTTTTAAATGTATTTTCAGGTCTTAATTAAACTTTGGCTCATCGCGCCGTTGAGCAAACACGCGTTTTCTTTAAAAATAAAAATAAATTGATTAATTTGAAGTGCATTCCTTGGCGATTCATCATAAAATCGTGCGTCTACGTTTGCCACCGTGGTATGCGTACTGCGAGGGTTGTCCAGACGACACCTAGGGAGAGTGTATGTGAAAAGAAAAATATATGTATCGGGGCATGAATGATGCGAATGGGTGAGAGAATCAGTGAGAGGGTCAGGAAGGTGGGAGAGATTCGAAACTTGATGTGGGTTCGGGTTTCCTTATTTAACATCACGGTTAGTGGGATGGGTAGGCAGGGTTCGTGCGCGATTTTCCATAATTGAGTGGACTGATATGGTTAGCCATGCTATGTGAAACCAGTTGTTTATTCTGGGGGATCGCTTCGCACTTGTGCGAATGTTTCTAGGGACAGTTTAATTCTTTTTTAAAATTGCTTGCTGACCATCGTATTGGTCTACGCTCTAGATTGCTAGACTCGAATGAGAAGGAATTAAACAAACCTGAATGCTATCACAGGAAACTCTCTTATGGCGTCTATGTGCTCTCCTCATCCGGAGGCAACGTATGTAATCATCATTTAATGTTAATGGCAACGAATAATTAAAGACAAAGTAAAGTTTTTGTTTGATTTAACTTTGTTTGAGCACACGGGTTGATCGCGTTCGGGATAGGTATCGCGTATAAGACCGGGCGATGTCTTCGGGAGTAGCTGTCTCAGGCATCCAAGCCGAGTAGATTACATGTAACTGTCTATCTTGTCCTTAGGGAGCTCGCGTTGGCAGGCCGTACATGCAGTGCATCGTGTGGGGTCGGCTTAACCCCCTCGTAAACTACATGTGAGAACCACCCCGGCGTTCTCACTTTTTGTCTTAGCTCGTATATCTCTCTCTCAAACTTCGCGTTTAGCTTAGCATAGTCTAGATATAAGATAGCTTGCGTAGACTTAAGATAGCTTAGATATAAGATAGGCAAAGGTTGTTTTTGCTTTTTGAGAGAGAGAAAAAAATTAACGTAACTTCACACTTTTAGATTTGCTATTCTTTGAACGAGATATTAACGTAAGATAGGCTTAGATTTGCTATTCTTTGAACGAGATATTAACGTAAGATAGGCTATTTTGCGCACTTCACCAACTTAATATGGGGGGGGGTTCTACAATAGCTTAAGTTTGATTATAAAATATTATTGTACACGAAATTGTATTTATTTAATAAATGGTATATATGGGGAGCGTGGGTTTGGCATTTGAGGGCGGTTGCTCCCTATATATATAATTTATTAAATAAAGAGTATAGTTTTAAGGTAGTTCTAAGTTGGAAGAATTCCCTACCTGCCCTGTCACTGTCGTCGAGTTTGCAGTGCCGATTGGTGACGCAGACCATGGCTTCCCCTTCATAAAGACTGTGTTTAAAATGTATGTACACAATAAAACAATATTTTAATTTATGTTCTGTTTAATTTAAACCCATCACATTAGTCGTACAGTAGGTAGTTTTAGTAAAAATTGTGTTTATTATTAACCATTTAGACGCGGTCAGGGTAAAATTAGATTTTAAGTATTTATTGTAAACGAAGCTTTATATTCATAAATATTATATATTTTCGTAAATGGGCGGTTGGGTAATAACATCAAAAAAATATATAATATAATTTATGTAAAGGTTCGCAATCGGTCTTAAACTGAATAAGAAATCTTGTGCCTTTAACAATGGGAACAAGAAATCTTATTTAGGGACCCCAAGATTTAATTTGTTAAATATTGTAAACGGGACTCTATTTAATATATTATATATTGGGTAGTAGATACCCTAAAAATATATATCTAGAGTTTTGGATCAGTTGTAAAACTAAAATGTTTGTTACCAATTGAAATTATTACGGTTGTATTATTTGTTATTAATTATTTTGCATCTATATTCTGTAAATAATAGTTTTATCTTCAGATAAACTTTATTTACATGATAAAGTTGCACAATAATTAATAACAAATAAATATAACCATGATAATGGTAATTTTATTTGATAACAAACGTTTTAATTTTATATCTAAACCATTTTTGACACTGTTATTAGATTTATTAACAAATTTAGTACCATTTAAGAACTGAATTATAACACATCAAATTGCATTTATTTTTATTATTCTTTGTTATAAATATGTATACTTACCCTTGTCCTGAAAAATTAGAAATAGGGATGTTTAAATAATAGTTTGTATTAATTTTACATGTATTAATTGTTTATTTGTATTTTACATTGTTGTATTTCATACAATTACCTTAATGTACAATATTTTATAGAATAAAATATAAATTAAAATATAATTTGTCTATTCCTCACTCCTTACACGTATGTAGTTTTTAAAACGGCCGCAAGGGTGCAGCAGTTGTCGATAAACGTTGCAATTCAAGTAAAACTGTGCCCATCATATATCTTTGCGCCTAAAATATAGGCAACCATAATTTCATATGGTAGCATCTATAAATTTGGTGCCTAGATCGTACTTGAAGGTAGCATCTATACTCGATTTTTTTACAAAATTTGGTGCCTAGATCGTACTTGAAGGTAGCATCTATCCACGATTTTTTTACAAAATTTGGTGCCTAGATCGTACTTGAAGGTAGCATCTATACTCGATTTTTTTACAAAATTTGGTGCCTAGATCGTACTTGAAGGTAGCATCTATCCACGATTTTTTTACAAAATTTGGTGCCTAGATCGTACTTGAAGGTAGCATCTATACTCGATTTTTTTACAAAATTTGGTGCCTAGATCGTACTTGAAGGTAGCATCTATCCACGATTTTTTCAAAAATTTGGTGATTGCTGCTTCAATTTTTAATGGATTAAAATTCCCAATAGGTATATCAAAGAAGCATCCAGGCACGATTTACTGAGTTTAAATTCCCAGTAGGTATACGCTGTTTCCGACAGGTGCTGCCCCCTGGCGGCTGTTTTAAGAACTATATACGTAATACGATCACGACTCTTAGAAACTATATACTTACGTATGTTTGAGGGATTAAAACTAAAGATTAGAAAATAAGTCATTTTTAAATCAATTTTACAGTTTATTAGCAATATATAATTACAAATATATTAAAAATATACATTAACATTTTATTACAATATTTAAATAAACATTTTTGTTTTATTTATATAGTGACAATTATAAACAGAAATATAACACAACACAAATGAAACGTACATTTATGTTTAAATTATTTCATACTGTTTGTTACCAAATAAAAGTATCATTATTTTATTACAAAATAAGGATGCAAAATTACTAATAGAAAAATACAACTACAATAATGATAATTTTATTTGGTAACTAACATTTTACAACTAAATCCTGTTTGACACATTAAAAATTGTTACTAAATTTGTTAACAAATCTAATAATTTATGACAGTGACAAACATGGTTTAGTTATAAAACTAAAACGTTTGTTACCAAATAAAATTACCATTACTGTGGTTTTAATTAATAACAAATAATACAACCATAATAATTTCATTTGGTAACAAACATTTTAGTTTTATAACCAATCCGAAGCTCTATTCATATATATTTTTACCAGACATATAACGTATTAAATAGAGTTCCGTTTATAATACTTACAGACTATTTAACAAATTAAATCTAGGAGTCCCTAAATAAGATTTCCTGTTCCCATTGTTAAAGGTACAAGATTTCCTATTCAGTTAAAGACCGTTTGGGAACATTATATATTTTTTTGTGGTACCACCCAACCGCCCACTTATCAAAATTTATAATATTTATGAATATAAAGCTTCGTTTACAATAAATACTTAAAATCTAATTTTACCCTGACCGCGTCTAAATGCTTAATAATAAATACAATTTTTACTAAAACTACCTACTGTACGACTAATGTGATGGGTTTAAATTAAACAGAACATAAATTAAAAGATTGTTTTATTGTGTACATACATTTTAAACACAGTCTTTATGAAGGGGAAGCCATGGTCTGCGTCACCAATCGGCACTGCAATCTCGACGACATTGACAGGGCAGGTAGGGAATTCTTCCAACTTAGAACTACCTTAAAACTATACTCTTTATTTAATAAATTGTATATATAGGGAGCAACCGCCCTCAAATGCCAAACCCACGCTCCCCATATATACCATTTATTAAATAAATACAATTTCGTGTACAATAATATTTTATAACCAAACTTAAGCTATTGTAGAACCCCCCCATATTAAGTTGGTGAAGTGCGCAAAATAGCCTATCTTACGTTAATATCTCGTTCAAAGAATAGCAAATCTAAGCCTATCTTACGTTAATATCTCGTTCAAAGAATAGCAAATCTAAAAATGTGAAGTTACGTTAATTTTTTTCTCTCTCTCAAAAAGCAAAAACAACCCTTGCCTATCTTATATCTAAGCTATCTTAAGTCTACGCAAGCTATCTTATATCTAGACTATGCTAAGCTAAACGCGAAGTTTGAGAGAGAGATATACGAGCTAAGACAAAAAGTGAGAACGCCGGGGTGGTTCTCACATGTAGTTTACGAGGGGGTTAAGCCGACCCCACACGATGCACTGCATGTACGGCCTGCCAACGCGAGCTCCCTAAGGACAAGATAGACAGTTACATGTAATCTACTCGGCTTGGATGCCTGAGACAGCTACTCCCGAAGACATCGCCCGGTCTTATACGCGATACCTATCCCGAACGCGATCAACCCGTGTGCTCAAACAAAGTTAAATCAAACAAAAACTTTACTTTGTCTTTAATTATTCGTTGCCATTAACATTAAATGATGATTACATACGTTGCCTCCGGATGAGGAGAGCACATAGACGCCATAAGAGAGTTTCCTGTGATAGCATTCAGGTTTGTTTAATTCCTTCTCATTCGAGTCTAGCAATCTAGAGCGTAGACCAATACGATGGTCAGCAAGCAATTTTACAAAAGAATTAAACTGTCCCTAGAAACATTCGCACAAGTGCGAAGCGATCCCCCAGAATAAACAACTGGTTTCACATAGCATGGCTAACCATATCAGTCCACTCAATTATGGAAAATCGCGCACGAACCCTGCCTACCCATCCCACTAACCGTGATGTTAAATAAGGAAACCCGAACCCACATCAAGTTTCGAATCTCTCCCACCTTCCTGACCCTCTCACTGATTCTCTCACCCATTCGCATCATTCATGCCCCGATACATATATTTTTCTTTTCACATACACTCTCCCTAGGTGTCGTCTGGACAACCCTCGCAGTACGCATACCACGGTGGCAAACGTAGACGCACGATTTTATGATGAATCGCCAAGGAATGCACTTCAAATTAATCAATTTATTTTTATTTTTAAAGAAAACGCGTGTTTGCTCAACGGCGCGATGAGCCAAAGTTTAATTAAGACCTGAAAATACATTTAAAAGAACTTAAACCTAACTTAAAAATTACTATATTAATCTAGTCTTCTTGATGTCCGATTCCTGAAAGATAAATTCTAATTATATTTTCCCAGATATTGATTTTATTGATAAATACTGGATATTTCAATTTTAAATTGTTTGAATATTATATAGACATTCAAGAAAGATATATTTCTTTCAATGTAGTACTCAAAATCGAATGTGAATACAAGATAATATTTGGACATATATTATGGTCATATTACTTTGACTATAAGTTCTCATGATCGAACATGAGACCAAATATTTTATAAAAAAATAAAGTTTCTTACCAGTTCATCTATCAGTGGTCGTCTACGCCATAGAAGTTCTTACAGCGGTAATCGTTCTCGCCGTAGAAGTCATCCATTGGTTGTCGTTTACGCCGTAGAAGATTTATCTGGAGCTCAGCAATCCTTTAGAATAACTGCCTTAGAAAATCTGCAGTGTTGAAATCCAAAGTTTCTTGACGTCTCAGACCAACCAAATGTCTGCCTATAAAATAATAATTATTAGTATTCTTTAAACCATTGCAAAAACTGTTGGATAAAATTATACATGGCAAACGCGTCTTCATACACGTGTACCATGCGATATTTTATTCAACAGTTTTTAAATGGTTTCAAATGCATTAGCTTTAATTTGCTATTTCTAAACTTATTGGCTTGTAATTAGATTTGAACCAGTTAATTTTCATCAGACAAAAAATAACAAGACAACAAAACTATTGTGTGATAGGTCTTTCAAATTAGTCTAAAGTCTAAAGGCCCATTCAGAATCAAAAAAATTAGCGGTAGTGTAAGAATTAGTGGCATCGGTAGCGTAAGAAATTTATAGTAAAAATAATTTCCGTTCACAATAAAAAATTATTGAAATTATAGTTTCTAGGAATTTTTATTATAAATTACTAGGGTGCAAGGTTGACAGCTATAGCTGTCATTTTATTTTTGCAAAAACGCAACTGACATAGATGATGACTTAATAATTACACTTATCCACAAGCACTCCATTGTGTGAGATAAACGAAGAGATTAAGGGAATTTAAAATTATTTCAAAAAAAGAAAATGCGTGGGCACAAATTGCCTTTGAAATAAGCGAAAATGATAAGTTACGTGTTCACTTTTAATTGTGCACAGTTTATTAATAAGTCTGTTTGTTTATATAGCGCAACGTCTGAGGCACACCACAAAATGATCCTTTTTCTACTGCTCATTTTATCTGATGAAATCAGAAATCAGATGACAATAAACGTCAAAACTGTCAAAAAAATTAAGCGGTAGCGTAGTGGCAACGTAGAAGTTTGGAGTATGCAAACTCCTACTGCTGCCATTGCCACTGTGCTACTACTAATTTTCTTAATTTTTGGATGTGAACGAATACATTTGCTATAACCCATTCAATCTTTTACCCAGGCCACTACCACTGCCACTAATTCTACCGCTACGTTAATTTTTTTGTTGTGAATGATACTTAATAGTTTCCTAATCAATTTTTTTTCGTACGATTTGAACTTTGTATCTCCAAATATGTATATACTTTAATATTGTACTCATTATGGTATTTACAATAAATGTTACTCAGTAATTTTAAATAATTTATTCTTAAATGTACAATATGCTAACATTGGTCGTTCTTGCAGTAAGCCACAGATTTTATGGTAAAGGTGTGACTACATGACGGTCACGCTCGAGTGATTATTGTTAATAAAAAAAGCACCCAAAAAGAATATTTGTAGGGAATCGTATACCGGGTGTCTACTTTTTTGTTGACTATAGGAAATACATTGGTAAAATTTTCATGTTGCTTCAACTCTTTAGTTCTAAAATTAATAATTTGTATTCCCTATGGTCCCGGTATATTTCCATAAATAAATAAAATGAAAATATTTTATACATACACACATCGGCACGAAAAACCAATTACCTAATTTTACCTCCCGCTACCCTTGGTAAGGGAGGTATAGGGATTGTGCTAAAAATCTCATATCGAGATTTTGGTAAATGACCACGTTTTAAGATCCCCAGAATCCAATTTTTCCCGATGATGCCCATGTGTATGTGTGTGTGTGTATCCTCCGATCTAACTCAAATACTATCATTCTGAAAATTTTGAAACCTTGTATTTCGAACTTTTTTTACCTTCCGTCACCTTTAGGTAAGGAAGGTATTGTCTTTGGTCAAAAAATTCGGCGAGTTTTTGATGAATAAGCACGTTTTAGGGTCCCTACAATACGATTTTACTATTTTTACGATAATTCTTTCGTATTTCTTTTCGTTACATCCATGTGAAGAGCTGATTAGATTTTGGTTAGAATTGGACAACCGGAAGTACCTTCATTTGAAGATTTTAACAGTTTTTCTTGAAAAAACTATGTTAAATATCATTTTTTCACGTTTAATGTTATTATAAATATTAAAGAATATTTTATTCTCTATACGATTTGACTACATTTTATACTTAATATTAAATGGATATAGAGTTAAAAAATTATAAAGAAATTAAATTTCATAAAGTAGCCATAGCTATGAAAACAGCTACTATATTAAGAAAATTTTGATTGAAAGATGTCAGTGTCAAGTGAAATTGTCGTATAATTTTACTGGAAATATAGGATCTTTTGCTATAAATTTTCAATATGGAATTTGCATAAAATACATGCAACTGCCGGAAGGTAAAGTACAAGAAATATAATCTGTAGCAAGGAACTTTCTGTCTGAAATTTGTACAAAATACATAGAACTGACGGAAGGTAATGTGCTGGCCACATCAGATTTTTTCTGTAATGGAAAGAGCCCATTAGATTTTGGTGAAAATCGGATAACCGGGAATGGTACTTTACTAGAAGCTCAAAATAGTTTTTCTTCGAAAATACCTTTAAATGTTATTTTTTCGAGATTCATGCTATTATAAAAATTAAAGATTATTAAATTTTCTATAGATTTGCATTAATACTTTTCTATATATTTTATGGATAAATTTATAAAATTATCTATAATTTAAATCCCAGAGCCAACGCTTTAAACAAACAAAACGCACTTATTCAAATAAATGTAACTGACATATAAATGTCACTATCAAAGAACTAATCATTTCAAAATAATATTAGTAACGCTTCAAAAAGAAAAAAGTAAATATAACAATAGAAAAGGAATTCAATACAGTTTCCAGTATAAGTAAATATGTAGTTATGTATATAGATTAATAAAAATTAACGAGTCAAAAAAATGTTTAAGCTTATTCTTATTTTTGGATTAGTGAATTCTATTATAGCTCAATGGTTAGAGCAACGCCTCATGTCATGAGTGCCCTCGGGGCTCTGGGTTCGAATCTCACTAAGGCATGGATGTGTGTGAATGTGAACACACTCTGTAGTTGGGATTTAATCCTGTTGAGGGGTTTAAAAAAGGTAGTTACTTGGATTAGGTTAGACTATATTTTAAGATATAAACTGTCAAAATTAGAATAAAATTCGCTAATCCAAAAAACTTAATCTTTTTTGTGACTTAGGCTGTAAATGGCGGGAGGTATTATGTTGGCCACACCAGATTTTTTATTTTTGTTAAGTATATCTCTACAAGAGCTACGAAGTCGATTAATTAGACGAAAGTTGTCCTATATTAAACATAATATTGCAAGAATGCAAGAAAATATTAAAAAATCATGTCTTGGAATGAAATGAAAACTCTTGTCTTGCATTTTCTGCAAGGACAAGACAAGAACAAGAAAAATGCAAGACTCGTGAAACACTACTCCGGTTGTCCGTCAGCGTGCGCGTGGGTGGGTGCTTTGCGTCGGCGCTGGAAATGTTCCGGCGTCGCTACCGGCGTCGGAGTGTTCAGTGTGCCGACGCCTATCGACCCGGAGGCAGCGTCGCCTCTCACACGGCGACCACCACGAGCCCATGCGGCCAGCGTGGACCACCGACACATGTACACTTCACTCAGGTAGGAGACATCACATCATGTTATCAAAACTTTTAAGTTTCTTAAATTTGGCGCAAGTATTTCGCATGTGAAAAGTTTTAAAAGTTTAGAAAACTTTGTTGGTTTTGTTGTTAAAGTGATATACTATCGTAAAATAAAATTGGAATATTTAGTTAACTCCGGAATATTCGTAGGAAGTTCGCTGAAATCGTTTAAATGTTTCGCAGTGTGTTTAGTTCATTTCTGAAGTCTTTTAGAAAATTTATTGCAATTATACTTATTTCAATTCTGTAATAAAGTTACTAACTCTTAGCAACATTGCTAATTTTGTACAGCAAATAACAAATTACAAACACAGAATAAAACTTGAAAATGACAGTTTTTACATTAGTTTATTTTTTTTAAAAATATTTCTAAGCCTTAACAACTTTCTTATAAAATTAGGGTAGTACAGAAAATCTCGCCAATAAATTTAGTTTTAAAGTTATTTTATTAGTTGTATATGTATAGATTCTCGCATTAAAAAATTATATTACTAGCAAACTTCTTGCAAAGTGTATTATAATATTATAAACTTAGTTACTTTATCCTTAAACTGCCAAAATAGTTGTATTACTTTTACTATCCTTTGCAAATGGAAACGCTATTCAAATTCCATTTAATTCTTGATATGTGTTTAAGAATTTTTATGAATTATTATGAACCGGTTTCTCATTTTTTAAAAAGTATTTTAAATGGAAGTTTGTGCAATATTTTTCATAGTAATATAGAATAGTAGTTTGTACAACAAGAGTGGATATGATGTACATATCGCATGAGGATGAAGTTTGAGCACGACGCCGTAGGCGGAGTGTTGAATCATCCGAAGGCGATATGGACATTCCACTCGAGTTGTACAGCATACTTTTTCTACGACTAACGAAAAGAAGGAAAATGTGAACTATAGAAATTTGAAATTTTATTGAACATTATTAATTAATATCATTTTATGTACTTGTTTTCCTAGGCTTTCTTAATGACATTTGTTATTAAAATAATATTTTATTTTATAAGTATACAATACTTCTACATACTACTTACGATTTTTTATTTCCAAATCTAAAGGATAATCTTGACTTGGCAATGCGATATTTCATACCGTTCTGATTTCCATTTTTTATACGTTCTTTTCAATACTTACAATTAATTCATAATATAATTCAGTTATTTGTTATTAAATTATTCAAATCTTTTTTTTATACCGAAAATATTTCCATCTAAATGACAACATTGAAATGTCAAATATGACATTTGTATCGTTCGTCTTCTTAATCTTGTAATAAATGAATAGACAGTTGCCTAGATTACGCGACTTCAAGATTTGTGATTCGTGGATTTCATACCCATCCTAGAATGGATATGAAATTATATCCGTTCAGTTAACTAGTATTGCCTACATATCCATTCTGCAGATTGTGAAGAAATGATAACTTTTTCAAGTGGGAGTAGAAAAAATAATTAAATAAAAATATTGGCGCAAGAAATAGTCATGAAAAACAACCCCCCACTCCTGTGACGTCGGAGCACATACAGTACGTCATTCATAACCAATAGGAAAACAGTTTACGTTATTTATATAAATAAAAGTAGGCAATAGTTTGTCACATGTTAAACTGTATGTGCTCTGAAGTCACATCCTGTTGCAGATCACGTGACTTTTTCAAAATATTACACAATTTTGATGCTGTTTAAAGAACAATATCTTTAAAAAATTTGTACTTAGAAGTCATATAAAATTCATGCAACAGCCCTATTTGGGTGCATTCACAAATGAAAATTAGGTTTATGGTTTTTGTTTAGGTTTAAGCAAGTCATTCATAAATGTAAGTTTAAATATCCCGAAAATTAGTTTTGATACGTAGAGACATTTGTGTAAATGTTTCAAAAACAAGATTGAAATATCGGTAGAGCAGTACTCAACAAGACACCAATGCGCCATGAAACTGTCATTCGCTTGGCATTATTGGTTATATTTCAGCAATTAAGTTATGACAGTCTCCATGTTCTTCTCGTATTTGTTTAAAAAGCCGAATCCACCAAGTGGATACTAAATAAAGATGGGTGTATATATCTATATCATTTCAGACTCGTTCTCATTGATGAAGTTTGTGACGTCAAACTAAATTATAAACCTAAAATTTGGACCTTGCAATGTTTAGCATTATGATTTGGATTTAGAGACCCTAAATTCTGAAGTATGAATGGAGTCATTACATAATATGCGGCTAAAGTCTTTAAATCTAAAATATAAATCATAAATCTAAACCTAATTTTCATTTGTGAATGCACCTTAACAAATCGTAACACACACACATAATCGTAAAAATAGTACGTAAATTCGTATTCTTGGGACCCTAAAACGTGCTTATTCATTAAAAACTTATGTATCTGACAAAAGTTAAAAACATTGACATTGGTTGTTTCTACATTAGACACAGATATATTTGTAATTTTCTTTACCAGACCAACATATAAATCTATGCAGATAAACAGTTATAACAATTAATAACTCTTATGTGAAATTGAATTCTCTATTAATCTAATTCTTTCGCATTTGTAAAGTGTAATAACTGTACTATCTAGAATCTATATTCTCTCATATTTTCTACGATAGTTTCTGCCGGCAAATGATTTTTTGCAGTGAAGCTTTCCTGAATTTTATCTCTGTACTAAGTTGTAAAAAAGTTTCTCAGTTACAAGACACAGTTATCATGTTTCTTTCATTCCACTCTTCTTGTTAAACTTTCTGTATAAAGAGAACTCACAAGAAGTTTTATTTCTATATCTTAGATATATCAATATCTGCACTATTTATAAATACAAGTGAATGGATATCAGTGAAATGGATCAATCGTAAAACAATTAAGTCTTACTATGTTCTAAATATTTCATTTAATAATTGGTTTTTTACTACGAAGATAATTTATTCAAGATGAAAGTTTTTAAAGGGAATTTCTTTTCAGATTCTTAGTGTTGTAGTGGAATGAATTTTTGATATTTCGTGCATTTGTATATAAGTTGTCAATCAATACAATGTATTTACATTTACGTCACAGTAATTTATTTGTGTCACGATATCAGCTTCTACTTAGTTACGAATCAATTCGATTCCTGGATTCGACTAACTTTAAATTAGAACGGGCAGACGTTACAAATAAACACATTATTCTAGAATGGAGTTGTTACACTCACTGTATAGTCGGTAAATAAAACAAAAACACAGTTAAAGCGTTTTGTATTTATATATTTAGTGCGAACATTTTTTGCACTGATTGTACAACTCGTTTTCCATTTATATAATGAGTGCGCACTAGCTAAGTTTTATGTGTTTCATTGACACTTTTCCAGTGAACTAAACTTTACTGAGTGAGCACTTCTTGCACTTACTACGATCGTTAATCTGTCAAATTCATATATTTATTTTGAGTTGTAAAACGTATGTACTTAAGTAAGTACAGAAGGTAAATAGAAAAGTGGAACATAGGCGTTTAACATGGGAACTTAGATTGGCTTTGCGCAAACGTTACCTAATTATATTATGCAAAAAAATTATAGAGCTTTAAATTCTACATCTAAGTCATGTGAAACAATTATTTTAGCTCTTCATATTAATGTAAAAATTTGTTATAAAGTTTTTATGAGCTTTTTGTCTCGGCAGCCATGGATCTATGACAAAAATAAATGCGTAATTTTTGAATAAAATTTAAATTACAGTACTAAATTAACACAAAACACAAAAAGGTAAATTATTTTTACTGGTTTCAGGAGATTAAGCCTTTGGTTACATGTACAAAAGTAAGCTGGTAACTAAGTAATAACTGTATCTGTACGGTAATATTTTTACAATACAGACTTGTCAACAACAGTTTACGAAATGAAAATAAAATTAAAGTATAATGCTGTTCATTAATATATACAAATAACGTTAGTATATCTTTTTTAACACGGTTTACTTTATTCTAAAATAATAAACATGATAAATAAAGCACTTAACTTGGATAATTGTCATATTGACATATGTCAAAATAATTGTTCTGCTTATCATAGCATTCTGAAAGTAGCATTAATAATTTTTTTTTAAATAATATGTAATAATAATGCCTTCATTTTCTGAAACCGATATTGAACAAACCACGGCTGTTATGAATCATAAGCCTTAGATGTCTTAAAACAGACATCTGCGGCAGTTATGATATACATAACATTCCTAGGTATGTTAATAGCTATAAATTTCATTAACAGTTAAAAACAATGCATTTGTTTAAATGCAGAATTTAAATCTCTATAATTTTTATTTGAAGTATTTTTGCATAAAATAATTAGGTAACGTATACGCAAAGAAAAACTGGTTGCCCATGTTAAACGCCTATGTTCCACTTTTCGATTTACACCCTGTACAATGGATGTAAATGAAATAAGTCTTCACACCATCGTGTAGTGATATCTATTGCTATGTATAGTCTATAACATATTTGGAAATTGGATTAACTCACCCCCTACTAGCATACCATAACATAAACAAAAATTTATCTCTAAATTTGTTGTACCCAAAAGCTGCGACTGGCTTAATTTTTTTAAAAAAATTCACAATACTACTTCATATACATATAAGATTACAACTGAAGAAAAATATATTTTAAAAACCCATTTGTAGTTGGACTGTTACGGTAAATTTAAAAGTAAATATTGACTAATCTAAGAATGTTAGGCAAAAAATTATTGGAAGTCTTGGTAAAATTATTCGTTTTCGTAATATAATTGTCAGTTTTTCCAACTATATATTAACATACACCGAAACGTCGGAATTGTTAAATAAATGAGTTTGCATTAAAATCATTTTACCAGGACTGCTTCTCCAATAATTTTTTCCCTATCATACCAGCAGTCAAGAAATGCCAGTAACTATAATCTAAAAATATAAATGTTTCTTAATACCACCCCTAGATATTAACAGCTCATCACTCGTTGTGAAGGTAAACCGCATCCATTACCAAGTTTAAGGGATTTGTCCAAATATCGATATTGATTAACTGAATAAGGGTGATTAGATAGCAGTTGATTAGCATTGTTTTTTTTTGTCAATCGTTTATGGATTATTTTAGACAAAAATACTTCAAATACTTATAGAAAAATTAATTGTACACATCGTTTATTTGAAGTGTTTGTCTCCTAAATAATGGGGACCTGAATTGTTTGATAAGAAATGTAACAACAATAATTATTATTATTATTACAATTACACATTAACAAAGTCTATAGTATTATACCATTCACCTACAGAAACGATTGTGTTCTAAGTCTATATGAATACCATCTTTAGAATGGTATCATTCCATTGCAAGAGCAAGAGGTCCTTAGTCCTCCCAATCCTCAGAGGATACGAGGCGCGTATAAGGGTGTATTATCCCTCTCTAAGTGACTTGTTTCCAAGTTTAATTCAAATTCAAGTCGCTCGAGTTATCGTAATTGGGCTAATTTACTACAGAATGCACTAGATGCAATAGATACGAATTTCCTTATTCACACGGGAATAGAATATTAACTTACTAAACTAGATTAAGGAAATAATCATATGAACATGAAAATGAACTGTATTTTTTTTTATACGTAGGATTAACAATTGCTGAATTTTTTTAACTGACCGCTCAGTGTTGCTCTAGTAACCCAATATTAAATAGCGGAATACTTAAATAACATACATACGTTTTAAACTAGTTGAAAGAATATTGTTGAAATGCCTCACCATTTGTGCAGATTTTATAATTTATGTACGTATTTCATATAAAATCTCTAAAAAGAAAAACATTTTTGTAGCAGAGAATATTACTTTAAAATATAAAAATTATATAAAAAATAGTATATTGTGTTAGGAGTAAAAGTGATACTTTATGTGACAAGTAGAGGTGGGCGCGTGAGTAACTTTTTGTTCACGATCACGCACACTCACGGAACTAAAAATGTAATTACGACCAATCACGCACGACTTTTTATGTTTGATTCACGATCATTCTATGTACATTTAAGCCTGCTTAACACAGTCATAAGTTGTTATCAAATTTGTTAACAAATTGGTAATAAGTTAGGTAACAGATTGGTTTCATTGAAAACGAATCTTTATGTACAAATAGGTTATTCTATTCCTTCACAATTATCATTATAAATTTCGTAACAAATTTGTTAACAAATTATGATCGTGTCAAACGGGCTTAAAGAGATTTGTATATCTTGAGTGAAATCGGAGCAACTGTGTAGGTATACAATTTTGGGTACAACCATAACACTATTTTTATGCAAAAAAATACTGTTGATGACATATTTGGACATAATAATGATAAAAAGAATGTAAAGTAAAAGATAGAAATTGACAATTTTTTTAATAAAAAATAGAAGAAAACTTGTACTCACGCCCGATTAATTTTCAATCACGCCTGATCACGCACGATAATTTTTTAGTGCCTCACGCTCACGTCCAATCACGACGCAAAATTTAAATTATACTCACGATCACGCGGGTCACGTCTTGACCCATCGTGACCCGACAAAATCACGGCCCGCGCACTTGTCGATTAGAAAACTCGCTAACGCTCGTTTTCTAAATTTTGACGCGTGCGAAAAACACATGTCTTATAAAATACGTTCTTTAATATACTATTATAGATGTAGTTTCTTTTGAAGAAGAATAGAGAAGAATAGAATTGTACGAAATATTTAGGTATGAAATTTTTGCTTGAACCCATTTAAATACTGGACTAGGAAAGAACAGATATATATTACTATGTCTGGCTGAAAATAGGTGGCCGATTAGGGTAACTGACTATCAAAACAGGGGTGCATTTAAAATATTTTAATCATTTTTCGTGTATGTTCATTATAATAAAATATTTTGATCTTTAAACTATATAGTTTGGCAATTATATGAAATAGGATTAATTTTAATTTCCTTTAACAGTAATTCCGACTTGAGGGTTGCTTATATCTAGAATTTGAAGTATTAAATTTATTAAATACATCCCTAAATCCTGTTGGTAAAGTCATTTTAAATACCCCCTGGTATTGAGTACAATTCTAACCTTCTGTAACGGAATACATAAGGGTAAGTTTCCTTTTAAATCAAATATAGGGAAATGTTTTCAAAAGAAAACACATCTATTAAATAATCTAAACGTCAACTTTCATTCGCTAGTCATACTATACTTTTCTTCTTATTCGCTAATTTTATGTAGTTTCTATATGGATATTTATTTTATTTTTTACCATTTCTACGACGTTTGAAAAAAAAAAACAGTATAATTTAGTCGTGTTAAATTAGAATGCAACTAAAGCATATGAAAGTATTTTATAAGAATGATTTACTTAAAAACAAAATGCCACTTTCATATTCAGGCATAATTAATAATTGTTTTATTAGTGAAATTATCGCCCATTTTTTTTCTGCTCACTCCCCATTTGCTCAGTAAATTCACAAGTGAGCTCTCAGATAAAAAGAATGCAGCTAGTGAATTAAATACGATATTATATATTTTAAAAGCTTTTGTAGTTTAAATCACTAGACTTTGGTTGTTCTTGAAATATGTCTAAGAAATATGAGCTTTCATAAAATAAAAATTAAATTGGTAATACGTGTTGTAGTGTTGAATTTTCCCCGTTGAACTGGTCAAAGTGTTGGTTCGTTTCACATGATTATAATACCTGATTGGTTTGTATGAATACCAGCTGATTGCTATATGATCAGATTATAGGTGTTCGACGCACTGTGACGGCTAATAAATTTATCAATTAACGTCTATCATACACGGCATGGATGATATACACGCGCATTTGAACGCACGCTATTTTCAGAAGGCAATATGATGCCACATTGAAAATTGTTAATTCAATAGCTACAACTATTTGTTGACTATTTTACGAGCTCAGGTTCATAATAGTTTGGCCCGTTTACATTTTCAACAAATAATTATAAAACCTACACAAATGGAGAGATAGCGAGTGAGAATTAAACTAAGGGGCCTATTCTGTAACTCAGTTAACCACTGGTTAAATTTTTTAACCAATCAAATGTGTTGACACATATCAAAAAATCTGATGTGGCCAACACAATACCTCCCGCCATTTGCAGCCCGAGTCATAAGAAAGATTAAGTTATTTCTTATTTTTGGATTAGCAAATTTTACTCTAATTTTAACAATTTATTTCTTAAAATATAGTCTAATCTAATCCAAGTAACTACCTTTTCTTAAACTCCTCAACAGGATTAAATCCTAATTTCAGAGTTGGTTCACATTCACATAAATCCATGCCTTAGTGGGATTCGAACCCAGAGCCCCGAGGGCACTCATGACATGAGGCGTTTCTCTAACACTCTAACCATTAGGCCACCGCAGCTATAATAAAATGAAGATGAAATTTTAAATACCGGGATCACTAATCCAAAAATAAGGATTAGCTTAACATTTTTGTAAATCGTTAATTTTTATTAATCTATATACATACTTACATTTTATTTATGCTGAAAGCTGTATTGAATTTCTTTTCTATTGTTTTATTTACTTTTTTTCTTTTTAAAACGTTACTAATATTATTTTGAAATGATTAGTTCTTTGATAGTGATATTTATCTGTCATTTACATACATTTGAATGCGATTATTTATTTAAAACGTAGGTTCTGGGATTTAAATTATAGATATTTTTATAAATTTATCCATAAAATATATAGAAAAAGTATTAATGCAAATCAAAAGAAAATTTAATAATCTTTAATTTTTATAATAACATTAGTCTCGAAAAAATAACATTTAAAAATATTTTTCGAAGAAAAACTATTTTGAGCTTCTAAAATCGAATGGGCTCTTTCCATTACAGAAAAAGTTCGAAATACAAGGTTTTAAAATTTTCTGAATGATAGTATTTGAGTTAGAGTGGATGATCCACGCATACACATACATATACATATGTATATATACAGGGTGATTCATCGGTCTGTCCTCTCTCTATAACTCTTTTATTTTAAGTCAGATAGAAAAACTTTTCGAATATAATTTATATGATATATTGTTATCTATCTACGTACTATATGCATTTGTATACAGAGTGCTTCGTTTAAGCGCAACAATATGTAACTTTATATTTCTTAATGGAACACCCTATATTTATTTATTTATTTTGATAGTAAATTAGATTCCCTTTAAAAAAGTATTAAATAATAAGGGGG
This sequence comes from Harpalus rubripes, assembly GCA_963082715.1. Classification (NCBI taxonomy): domain Eukaryota; kingdom Metazoa; phylum Arthropoda; class Insecta; order Coleoptera; family Carabidae; genus Harpalus; species Harpalus rubripes. The sequence continues at coordinate 1,611,748 of OY720453.1, read as the reverse complement.
TTAAAATTATAAATTAAGAAGTTATTTACGTTCATAAAAAATAGTAGTTCAGAGTGGAAAAACCCATAATATAATACAAAATTTTGATCCTTTTTTATTAATACTTATTTTAAACATTACACTAATTCCAAAGAAGCTTTTAAAATTTAGTGACAAACTAAATAATGCAAAATTATAATAAATGCTCGAAAACTTGTCCTTCAATTTCAATAGATTTTTTTATTGTAAATATTATATTAACCATCTTATCTTTACTAAAATTTGAATTATTCATTTTCACATCAACATCAACAATGATGAACTAAGAGTATTTGTACAACTTGTTTGTTTAAATTCGAAACAATTGATCAAATTATCCATAGCTTACTTTGTTAATAATAACATGATAGAAACATATCATTCAACGAATAAAGGTAAATAACTTCTTAATTTATAATTTTAGACCTCTTATTACTTAATACTTTTTTAAAGAGAATCTAATTTGCTATCAAAATAAATAGATAAATATAGGGTGTTCCATTAAAAAATATAAAGTTACATATTGTTGCGCTTAAATGGAGCACCCTGTATATAAATGGATACGCTACGTAGATGGACAATAATGTGTCATATAAATTACATTTCAAGAGTTTTTCTATCTGACTTAAAATAAAAGAGTTATAAAGAGAGGACAGACCGGTGAATCACCCTGTATATATATATATATATATATATATATATATATATATATATATATATATATATATATATATATATATATATATATATATATATACACATCCACCATTGTGAAAATGTTAAAATTGGATTCTAGGGACCTTAAAACGCGGTAATTTACCAAAATCTCGATATGCGATTTTTAGCACGATCCCTATACCTCCCTTATCAAGGGTAACGGGAGGTAAATAGAGAATTTTACACGTCAAATCAATATCTATTGGATAAAAATTTTAACCAGTGATTAAAAATTAACCACCGAGTTACAGAATAGGGCCTTTAATTTGTTACAATTTATGTAATGAAAAGTGTGTGTAGGAATGTATCTTTCTCCTAAATTTGGCAACCTCGCCCTAAAGTGATTTTCCATTTCTGGGAAGTATGGCGTTATGGTCAGGTGCGACCACCTAGGCGGTGTCCAGGTATCTCCCTAGAACTCAATTACGATTGTGTTGTTTGTTCCGCAACCCTAGATTCAAGGCCAGGATGTTAGCCAAACTTCCTACCTAAGCTATAGGATTATATTGTACTAGGTGTCATAATCCGAGGTGTCAAGCCGTAAACGCCGATAACACCAAGGAGTTTTCATTCAATAAGAACGAGATTACAGGAAGGAAAATACGGTAAACAGGAAAAGTTGATGGTATTTGTGTACAGGTGTACACAATTATATGAATGACTTTGTAAGTTCTTGGTAACAAGCGTACCTAGCATTCTTGAAGCAATTGACTTCAAAGAAGTCTATGTGTCCAAATAACTATTTATGTGTTTAGAAAAATATATGAATTAAAGTCTTTAAGTTAAAAACCTTGTAACTCCACTCTAGTAAAATTTTCAGAATCGCATTAATTTCTAGCAGTAACTATTTAATGAGTTCTGGTTTTGTGGATATTCAACAGTTCTCTGATCAATAAATAGTAACAAACACAACAGATTTATTTATGATAAACCCACAAATTCAAAAATAAAAGTCTGATGTAGCCAGCACATAACCTCTTTTTTAAATACAAATACATATTGATGCCTCACTACAAAATAATTCTCATATGTATTTGTAAAATCTATGGGATATTTTATATAAATTATGTAAAATACATACATTTTCTTTATATTCAATATTCTGAAATTTTCTTTTCCTACTTTCCTTTTTTTTTCTTTATATTCGTCATTTTTTCGCAAATTCCTTTTTTATATTTTGCGTTCATAATGAAGTCATTACGATACGCAATTTTTTGTTTTAGACGGTTGGTACTAGATGACGTTTCTTTAACCCATTTTTACCTAATTTATTTTTAGTTAATTGACAATTCATTTTAATAATATAATGTCGAAATTATTATTATTTTTTTTTTTATTTAGGGAAGATTATTTACATGAAAATGTACAAATGGTTACAAATATAATCACAAATTGAGTAAGTAAATGTTATTGTAGAAGGCGCAAAATATAAAAAAATAGTATAAAGAACTCATTTTATAAGACTTTCTTTCGCAACATGTCTTATAAAACACGTTCTTTAATATACTATTTTATTCTTTTTTACGTATATTCTTTTGCGTTGTTGACTTTTTTTTATTTTCATAATCTTCATAATGATGTTCAAATATTTTTAACAGTGGCATGCAAATATTTTTGACAGTGACATTTATGTGTCAATTACAAACATTTAAAATGCTTCCTTGAAGTAGTTTGATCTGAGATTTATTTTATATGCATTTCTTTATCTCTAAATCTATAGAAGATATAATAATGAATTTATATTTTTCGAAGACATAATTTAACGTATAAATTTTCGATAAATAATATTTTTAGATGATTTTTTTCTTGTAACTACTGTTGTCCAATTGTTACCAAAACTTAATCAACTCTTCCCATTATTGTTAGATTGAGGAATCCGTAGTTAAAAATGTCTTTAGTCTTATAGTATTTGAGAAATCGTGGATCCAACATCCAGACACACACACACACACACACACACACACACACACACACACACACACACACACACACACGCACAGACACACACACACCCACACACACACACACACACACACACACACACACAGACTCATCGTAAAAATGTTATAATCGAATTCTAGCGACCTTAAAACGTGCTTATTCACTAAAACCTGAATATGCGATTTTTAGCATGAATTCAACACTTCTCTTAACTAGAGGTTAAAATGGAGATAATGTTGTTAGCAACCAAGGGTTTAATGGAATATGAAAGTGAATACAGTGGAGTTTATAACTTTTTACAACGCACGAATTACAAATAAGACAATAAGAAGTCGTAGAATTTAATAAACAAAAATAAACAATATTAAAAAGACATCGAAAGTTTGACAGCAATGTAGAAAAATTCATTTCACATTACAATTCGAAGCAATATTGTCAATTTAAGGAACGCTGAAAATTTGAGTTACGCTGGTGCAACCGACCATAAATTTTTCAATGATTTACTGAAAAATGCTACTTTTTGAATTTTGTCATACACTTTTTATTACGCAATAACTTCTTACTATATGTAGCAAAGTAAACTATAGTTTGAAATGTTGAAAATTCTTTTCTATTGTATTGTAAAAGTGACGTAACTGTGAAATTCTATACTTATATTCTAGCTTTTGTATTTAAATATTTATGTTCTGTATTTTGAATAGAAAAAGAATTTAATTCTATTTAGTGATATTTAATAACAGATTTTATTTGACGTCTGAATAGGATGTTACACTCTTTATTTGATTACTTCAGATGAATCTGTTTGCGTACCTATGTTCGGAGTAAACAACAGTTTTGAATCTTTACTGCCTTGAATTTGATTATAGGAATTTACTACACATCTCAATTTATACAAACAGTTATTCTATAAAACCAGAATTGCAAGAAAAAATTAATTAATAATTAATATGATAAAAAAATGGTGTAATTTCTCTCTGCGGTAGGTAGATTTCTTTTACTTTTACCGATTTGAAATTAGCGAGGAAATAAAAATGTATATCTTGCTGGAATCTTGAATATTAATTCTGATTAAATAATAATTGAATGAATATGTATGCAGCACACGAATTGCGATATCTTGATCCAGTTATAATACAGCATGTAAGTAAGACAACTTACAGAGAAGAAATAAATTCTACTCATTTTTATACTTCTGCAACTTGTACAGGAGTAGTATTTAATAGTATATTATTTTATAAGGATCTAAAGAAAAGTGATACTGCTTAAGACGACTCTGTACACATTTCACAATTGAAGAACTGTTAGTAAAAACAACCATAGTCCATATATTGTACATGGACATGCACTTTTAAGGATGCAAAACAGTTTAAAGTTTGAGTGTTCCTACTAAATCATTCTATAAAAATCTGATGTGGCCAACACATAACCTCCCGCCAGATATTTTACCTGGTTGTACGCATAAAACAAAAAATAATAATAAATACAAATATATATATATATATATATATATATATATATATATATATATATATATATATATATATATATATATATATATATATATATATATATATATATATATATTCATGTCTCACTACAAAATAATTCTCACATATATTTGCAAAATCTATAGGATATTTTAATATAAATTATGTACAATACATACATTTTCTTTATAATCAATATCCTTAAATTTTCTTTTTATACTTTCCTTTTCTTTTTCTTTATATTCGTCATTTTTTCGCAAATTCCTTTTATATTCTTTTCTACGTATATTCTTTTGCATTGTTGACTTTTTTTATTTTCATAATCTTCATAATAATGTACAAATATTTTTGACAGAGGCATACAAATATTTTTGACAGTGACATTTATGTGTCAATTATAAACATTTGAATTTCTTGCCTTGTATAGTAGTTTGATCTGAGATTTTTTACATCAAATTATTTTATATGCCTTTCTTTATCTCTAAATCTATATAAGATATAATACTGAATTTATATTTATCGAATAAAGAATTTAACGTTCTTTAATATATACATAAATTTTCGATAAATAATATTTAGATGTAACTACTATTTCCGGTTGTCCAATTGTTACCAAAACTTAATCAACTCTTCCCATTATTATTAGATTGAGGAATCCGTAGTTAAAAATGTCGTAGGTCTTTAGTATTTGAGAAATCGTGAATCCAACATCCACACACACATCCACACACACATCCACATACACACACACACACACACACACACACACACACACACACACACACACACACACACACACATCCACACACACATACGGACATCATCGTAAAAATGTTATAATCGGATTCTAGGGACCTTAAAACGAGCTTATTCACTAAAATCTGGATATGCGATTTTTAGCATGAATACAATACCTCTCTTAGCGAGAGGTAAAAATGTCTAAATATTATATAATTGCTAAACAATGTTTATTTTTCTATCTCTTAATATCCAATGAATAATTTTCTAATATTTAAACATGATTAGTGCACGGTTTTAAAAACAAAATATAATCTCGGATTTCAAAATCCGGGATTTTGTATATTAAATAATATATAGAAAATCCTGGATTTTTTAAGATTCGTGTTATTATAAAAATTAAAGATAATTAAATTTTCTACAGATGGATAATTTGATAAAATTATCTATAATTTTAATCCGGGAGCCTACGCTTTAAACAAGCAAAATTCCTTGGTTATACAGTTCATATCTCAAATGTATGTAACTGACAGATAAATGTCACTGTCAAAGAACGAATCATTTCAAATTAATAATAGTAACGTTTTCTAAAGAAAATAGTAAATAAAACCATAGTTATATGGAATGGCTCTAAATACAGTTTCCGCAATAACTAAATATTTAAGTATGTATATTTAAATTAATAAAAATTAAATAGCGGGAGGCTTGGTGTTGGCCACATCAGATTTTTTAAATTGGTGATAATGAAACAAAAACTTTTTAGAATCCTTACTGTTAACGATAAGACAAATTTCTTAAAATTTTCCTAATTTCTAACTATAAAAGAGTTTTGTCTTTCGTCCATGTAAAATTTATGCTTAGTAAAGCTCTTTCCTTGCAAAGATATATCGTTATGGTAGTATAATGCGATGATTATAATCTCATAACGTTCCAAGAGTGGCTTGAGGCACAACAAGTAGCTTCAGCTCCTGTACAATCGCCAAGAATCTGCTACTGTAACTTAACCATTGTGTTGGTCTCAAAATTCCTTATTTAGAATCAAAACAAGAACATCAATTCATCAATATACTTCTAATCATATTGGAAGAGAACGAAATTAATGCGAAAAGTTACATTTGTTTTGTTTTGATATACAACATACAAAGATAAAGTTATTTCTGTATCATATAGTTAATCCAAATTTTCCTATAAAAAATCTGATGTGGCCAGCACATGACCTCCCGCCAATTCCAAGTTTAAAATAGCAATGAGCTTTAAAATCACTTTCGGTTGATCATTTGTAAACATAATCTAATTTGTTTTTACAATAAATACAAAAGTCTGTAATACGAAATTTTGGATTTTATTTTAATGTTTTTCCTCGAAAATCTGTTAAGAGCTCTAACTTAAGTACCATATGATTTATCATATATACTTATAGTATTGACGTTTAAATTATTTTATAGATGTGATTTCTTTTGAAACCCCAGATTTTTGCATGAACCCATGTAAATACTGGACTAGGAAAGCACAGAAAGAAATACATTACTATGTCTGGCTCAAAATAGATGGCCGACTAGGGTAACTGAATATCAAAACAGGGGTTCGTTTAAAATATTTTAAACATTTTTCGTTTATGTTGATTATAACAAAATATTTTGATGTTTAAACTATTTAGTTTGGCAATTCTATGAAATAAGATTATTTTTAATTTCCTCTAACAGTAATTCCGACTCGAGGGTTGCTTACACCTGAGACGAACGAATAGAATTTGCTGTATTAAATTTTTTAAATACATCTCAGAATCCTGTTGCTAAGGTCATTTTAAATGCATTCTGGTATTGAGTACAATTCTAATCTTCTGTAACGGAATACATAAGGGTCAGTTTCCTTTCAAATGAAATATATGGAAACATTTTCAAAAGAAACCACATCTATTAAATAATCTAAACGTCAACTTTCATTCGCTAGTCATACTATAATCAAAATCTAATATGTTGTTTCCTATCATATACGAATTTTAAATATATATTTTTTTCAAGAAAACCTGTTCAGAGCTTCAAATAAAGTACCACTTCCGGTTTATCATTGTTGTTGTTTCCATTGATATAAAAGTCTTAAATACCAAAATTGAAGTTTTGTATTACATTTTAATATGTTTTTTTTGTTATACTGTTATAGGCATCAAGTAAAGTTCCAGTTCTCCAATTTTACCAAAAATCTAATGGGTTTTTCATATGAATGCAGAAAGCTTAAAAATAGAAAATATATTTTTGGAAATTTGATATCGTCATATAATTATACAGACAACATTGTAAAAATAGTAAAAACGTATTGTTTTGATCCTAATTCGTGCTTATTCACTGAAAATTTATTATCGAATTTTGAACTGAAAACATGACCTCCCTTACCTAAGTATACAGATTAACGGGAGGTAAAAATTGTTGGTATTTTCTTTTACTTAAAATCGAATTGAATAATAGTTGCATAACTTTTAAAAAATTCTTTCAATCTTTTTTTTTCAAATTTTACGGCAATAATCTCTTTCCTTGTTAACAGTTTTTTACATGCAAATTGTTGTTCGAAGCCACCTCAATAAATGGTGCAAAATTCTCTGCTGACAAGATATGCTTAACACCTTTTTTGACCAATCTTTTTTAGAAAAGAAATTCACTCTACCTGAGTTCAGAAGAACTGCTACTCTGCCGGCTTATATAGTTGTTAAAGCGCCAGTCATTTACATATGGAAATGAAGTCGATCTCCGGGTTGAATCCAACGAAAGATGAGGCAGCGGACGGAAGATCTGCAACAAAAATATTTAACAACATTTAGTAAAAAGTTATGCTCTTTACATTTATAATATTTATGTGTTACTTCTACATACATATATATCATCTTTATATTTATTATAATTTTCTACGGGTTATTGCAAGTGCAAAACATGGTATATATTTTCTCGATATTTTCCAACAAAATAAATTAATGAATTGATGCAATTATTAAACAAAATTGATTTTTACCTTTCAAAAACACTTGTCTATAAGTATTTTGGTATATTTAGCACAAATTATAAACAATTTCAGTATTTTTTCAATAACAAATACTGAAACAAGCAACGCGTCACCAGTTCATTTGTTATAAACAGGATGGACATTACCAACTTAAATTTGTTGCAAAAAATGTTACTAACAAATATGAAGTAACAAATAAAAATTTAATGAATATACCTGTTTTGGAATGCAGGATATTGTTTGAAATTATTTACCATATGAAAGATGGATGAAAGTAATTTTTGTGGTGCTTTCTCTACTACAGCTAAGGGAATAATCAAATATTTATTTATTGTTAAAATGTATATAGACGAGAAGTATTTATACTAAACCTCTTTTTAAACTGAGATGATTAAATTAAATTCACAATTATATTTTAAAAAATTGTTGTGGTCAGCACAATACTTCCTGCCAATTTAATTTAATTTTAACATAAGTATTGAATATAATCTTGTAAAGAAATTCGTTTATAAATTCATTAAAAAATTTAAAATCAATAATTTTTAAATAAATCAATAAGTTATAACCTGTAATTTAATTAATATTTTTGACACTTTATTAAAATTTGTTTAGCCTACTTTATTTATATGGATCTATGAGAATGTTGCTAGGAAACTCCTGTATAAATATTTCCAACGCGTTGGGAGGAAGTGAAATCTGTTATTTCCAACTCAAGAAATTGTCATTATAGTTAGGAACCTCTAAAAGGTTAGGAATCGATATATTACTATACTATAAAGATTGTGAATAAAAAATATTTTCTGACCGTATTAAACTTATTATTTTAAGACAAATTATATTACATATTTAATGTTCGGACAAACACTTGATTTTTGATAAATAATAAAAAATGGTATAAAATCAATTAAAAAATCTGATGTGGCCAGCACATTACCTTCCGTCAGTTCATGAATTTTGAACACATTTCATACAGAAAGTTCCTTCCAAAAATTTTTATTTCTTGTACATTAGCTTTCGGCAATTCTATGTATTTTATACAAATTCCATACAGAAACTTTCTAGCAAAAGATCCTCGAAAAGATCCTATATTTTCAGTAAAATTATAACACAAACATACTATGTCAATTGCACTTGACACTGATACTAACAACTTTCAATCAGCATTTTGTTAATATAGTAGCTGTTTTCATAGCTGACTACTTTATGAAATTTAATTTCTTTATAATTTTTTAACTCAATATTCATTGAATATGAAGTATAAAATATAATCAAATCGTATAGAGAATAAAATATTCTTTAATATTTATAATAACATTAAATGTGACAAAATGATATTTAACAGCGTTTTTTCAAGAAAAACTGTTAAAATCTTCAAGTGAGGGTACTTCCGGTCGATCAATTATAACTAAAATCTAATCAACTCTTCATATGGATGTAACGAAGAGGCATACGAAAGAATTATAATTTTTAGAATTGTAGTTATCGTCGGAGAAAAAATCGTCACACACACACACACACACACACATACATACAGACATCATCGCAATAATAGTAAAATCGTATTCTAGAGATTCTAAAACGTGTTTATTCATTAAAAACTCACCATCGAATTTTTGATCAAAAATATAACCTTCCTTACCTAAAGGTATGACGGAAGGTAAAAATGAATAGATAAATAAATAAAAACTATACCCAAAATTAGTTTGTTGATCCATATTGAATCGCGAAATCGTTTACCAATGTTTGTAGTCTTAACGGCTTTTTGATTTGAACGGCTTGAAGGCTATCATGATTATGAATACGCATTCTAATACACTAGCAATAGCTTATTTATATATTATACAATACTTTCAACAATAATTTAATAAATTAACTAAAAAAAAAAATAATAATTACTTTTTTGTATATTAATTTAGAAACAAGTATTATATAATGCGCCAGACGTTTTTGAAGCATTTAAATTCAAAGGGGTCTAAGTGCCGAAATAACAAAATAATATATGATTTTTCTGGAAAATGTTCTATATATATGAGCTGTGGTCAATGATTTATAAATCCTAACATTTTATAAGAAAATAGAAGGAATTTAGTGTGTGACATAGTTATGTTGGAGACACATGTAATTATACAACAAAGTGAAATAGTTCTGGTCGGTAGCTCAGCTTGTGTAATTTGCATTTAAATACTTGGAAATGATCAGAGTACCGCAGAGCAGAGAGAGGAAATAAATTTAAGCAGGTTGTTATTTACTTGACTCAAGCCTCATTTCAAGCGCCTTAAACGGTCACGTGATAAATTTAAGCACTTTAACTAATTTAAACACACCGTACCTCTTCGTATTTGTTATTAGAAACGTATTAACTCTACTTGAACTTGTTCGCCGAGAAAGTTATGGTAATTAAACGCCCAATTTATGTACACAGATTTCAAGATCGGGACGGAGACGAAATACGTGAGAACCAAATCAAAACTAAATCAAACGATACAAATACTATCAATACGATACCGACAGTTTATTTTTATTTTGTTGAAGATGTCTGATCAAGATCATCTTCGAATTGAATGAGAAGATTTTAGCTATCCCCATTCTATCAAATTAACTTAGTTTTTTATAGGGGTGCCTACATACATAAAACTCTATTGTTATTGGGTGATATGAATAAAATTGGGTACATACTTTATACTCCAAAAATGCAAGTAGATACTTCGTTTCGTAAGAATAAAAATATAGAAGTATGTAGATACTCCTTCGAGTATCTACTCCCTATACAGGGTGATTCATCGGTCTGTCCTCTCTTTATAACTCTTTTATTTTAACTCAGATAGAAAAACTCTTCAAATATAATTTACATGATATAGTATTATCTATCTACGTACCATATCCATTTTTATACAGGATGCTCCATTTAAGCGCAACAATATGTAACTTAATATTTCTTAATAGAACACCCTATACTTATTTATTTATTTTGATAGTAAATTCGATTCCTTTTAAAAAACTATTAAGTAATAAGGGGTCTAAAATTATAAATGTAGAAGTTATTTAACCTTTATTCGTTGAATGATATGTTTCTATAATGTTATTATTAACAAAGTAAGCTATAGATAATGTGATCAATTGTTTCAAATTTAAACATACAAGTTGTCCAAATACTCTTAGTTTGTCATTGTTGATGTTGATGTGAACATGAATAATACAAATTTTAGTAAAGATGAGATGGTTAATATAATATTTATAATAGAAAAATCTATTGAAGTATACAAATGCATATGGTACGTAGATAGACAATAATATATCATATAAATTATATTTGAAGAGTTTTTCTATCTGGCTTAAAATAAAAGAAAGGACAGACCGATGAATCATCCTGTATACAAAACAGTTAAGTATCAACTCAAGTTTGGCATGAATAAAAAATAGTACCTACTACTAGGATGAAGTATATACTTGGAAAAATTGGAGTTTGCTAGGGACCCGACTCAGGCTGTTCGCAGAGGCCTGCAATTAAACTAAATGACGGAATTTATGATGACGTTAGGTGCACGAAAACGTACTCCTAGGAGGAGTACTATTTCTCACGATTTAAATAAATAAATAAATACATCATCACAGCAAATTACCCTTTGCTGGGTGTGCCACGATTTCAAGGCGTTATACCGATTTTCCGAAGAAAACGTTGAGTTCATCACACATGCATTTTTGGGCGAATAAAAGGGAGAAAGAAGAGGTGGTGCCGTATCTAATATGGACAAAATGAAAATTGTCCAGTTTTCCTCGAATAATTTTTTTAAGGATTCCAAAGCAATTTTTTTTGTTTCCATACTTTGCGATTTTCAAAAAAAGGCATTATTGCAAACCATTATGTCATCATTTTCCGCACTTTTCTCATCCTCATCACTATTACGGTCACTACTCATTTTAATTAATTTGAGGATGCCAAATAGTCTGTCAAATTTGTTTCAAATATTTTGACATGTAGGCAGTTGTCAAGAAAGTCAACGCTAGCTGTAGTTCTGTAATGCCTCACACTTCATGCTCATACTTTTGAGTACATACTCAGAGCACATACTCATTTTTATTCATATTACCCATTGTGTTATTATAAAATTTTGTTACTGTGTCGTTTCTTATTTATTTGGGTGAAGTGTAAATATTAGACAATTATTATTAATTAAAATAAGTGTTTATTAAACAATAATGAAAATTACTATTACTAATATTAAACAATGGGGTCTCGTGGCCGCGTGCCTGAGTGTCTGGTCGCGAATCTGGAGAACCGGGTTCGATTCCGACCGACGCCAAATATTTCGAATTTTGAATGGCACAAAATGAACCCCTGTAGTGTATTCTCCACGCCAGCAATGAGTGTCCGTGAAGTGACGCCTGGTGAACGCCCGCATGGTACAAATAAGTCATCATCATTACCGATATCTGCGTACAAAGCAGACTGGCACATCCAGAAATAGGTAATATGCCGTGATGATATATATATATATATATATATATATATATATATATATATATATATATATATATATATATATATATATATTAATATTAAACCATTATTAAAAACTAATTAAGACTAAAACTATAACTAGATAACACTGACACTATTTATTTATTTAACAATTAACACGACTATTTATTTATACGATCTTACTAATTATTTATTTCGACTATTTATGTCACTGTTTATTTACATCACGTTCAACTGCCCGCCTACCGACCCGCACTGCGTCTATATAGTCAACTGACTCAACAGCGTCTGTATATTCAACTGCTCGGACAGAAGTCACACTTTTCACCTCACTATCTGCCTATTTATGTAACTAACTGTCTAACTTCCACAGATTCTGTATGCCCTTTGTACACTATAGCTTCCCAATACTCGTCAACACTACCGAGTATTCACATCCACTGCTATACCAGTTAACCAATAACTTTTCGAGTCCTCCACTCGACACTATACTGCATACGCTCACCACGATACTGCTGTGCTTCACTAACACTCTATGTGAATGTCTCTATATATCTATCCATGTAACTAACTCTTGAGCATAGCTGCGTTCCTTTTATATAGCTGCCATTACCTTCTAGAAAGCTCTAGTATGTTCGACCGCATAATAAGAATGAACACAAAAGGTTCAGACCACCGGAAGTAATTAAACACGACGCGGATTGTTTGTATACGTAGCCCGGCTCCTAGCGCGATTGCGACATTGCTATACTTACGTTACATTACAGTAAAAGTATTCAAAATTCAAAAATAAGTCAACTGATAAGTTTATAAACAAATATAAAACCAAATATAACGCTATAGGTATACACGACTACAAATCAAGTTATCTGAAATAATAAATGAACTTTCGTTATAGCGAAAGTATTGCCAACAACGCAAATCGTTTTAAAATGACATGTCGTAACTTAGTCGAAACAATATGAATTTTTAAAAGACTTGCGCCCTTATGAGATATATAAATGAATCTGGGCTTTCCATCAGTAAAATATCTAATTTCCTCTTGAGAATGTGAAATTTCCCATCTAAAATTTCCAATTTAGATTGGGGATATAATACAGAGTCAAATCTCTAGCTTCATACAGCAGGTTTATTATAAGGTTGTTTCTAAATATACAAGAGATATCTCCAAGTTAGTGCATATCAAATAAAGTAACGTTTTTACGTGGAGACTAGGTGGTCTACGGAAGTCTTCAAGCTGTATCCAAACAGTTTACACCGCACGAAACTCACACCATAGGTCTAATAGACACTACAAATAAAATGTTCTAACATGGAAGACGAAAGAAATACACTAGCGAGACGAAAATATTACGTTAAAGAATTTGAGATAATATATATGTAAAATCCGCGGCCTGATTGTAACATTTTTGTTGATTTAACATTATTTTACAATTTCTCTGGGCGTTTTATAAATCGACGAAATCTTTACTGGTAATATGAATATTTATATATTTTTAATTGCAATTTTTCTAAATAAGTTTACTTTTTCGCACGATCGGGGTTTATCGATAGGGTTTATTTACAAATTACTGAACGATAGGAAGTGGAATCACTTACCGATTAGGAGGCGGAGGCGGTAAGTAAATAAGAACATCGATCAAAGCTTACTTTCAAAATGACAATCATTATTTTTTAAATATTTTGTTTATTTTGCACGTCGATTGTGCAAAAAACGTAATAAACATTGCGGTCAGTAAGTGCTCTTAATACTTAAATAACTATAACTTAACCTAACGCACAAAACTCACCCCTGGAAACTCGAGCCAAATTTTCCAAGCGTGTCTCTTGTACGTTAGGTTGTTATTGTTGTTTTAAGAGAAATATACAAATTAAATAAGCTTAGGTATATTGATAAATCCCAGCATTCCCTTTTTTACCTTCCGTCACCTTTAGGTAAGGAAGGTAATGTCTTTAGTCAAAAAATTTGGTGATGAGTTTTTGATGATTAAGCACGTTTTAGCGTCTCTAGAATACGATTTTACTATTTTTACGATGATGCCTGTATGTGTGTGTGACAAAATGTAAAAATTAGTGGCATCGATAACGTAAGAAATTCATAGTAAAAATTGTTTGCGTTCACAATAAAAAATTATTGAAATTATAGTTCCTAGGAATTTTTTAATATAAATTACAAGAAAATTTATTCCGTGCAAGGTTGACAGTTATTGCTGTCATTTAATTTTTGCGTAATGGATGAGTTATTAATATCTCTTATCCATAAGCATTCTGTTGTGTGGGATAAAAGATTAAGAGATTTTAAAATTAATGCAAAAAATGCATGGTCACAAATCGCATTTGAAATGAGCGAAAATCAAAATAATAATAGTGGCAACGTAGAAGTTTGGAGTTTGCAAACTCCTACCGCTGCCGTTGCCACTGCGCTACTACTAATTTTCTTAATTTTTGGATGTGAACGAATACGTTTGCTATAACGCATTCAATCTTTTACCCAGGCCACTACCAGTGCCACTAATTCTACCTCTACCTTAATTTTTTCGTTGTGAATGATACTTAATACTACAATTCCAAAAATTATAATTCTTTCGTATTCTTCTTCGTTACATCTATATGAAAAGCTGATTAGATTTGTGGTCAATCGGAAGTACCCTCATTTGAAGATTTTAACAGTTTTTCTTGAAAAAACGATGTTAAATATCATTTTTTCACATTTAATGTTATTGTAAATATTAAAGAATATTTTATTCTCTATACAATTTAATTGCATTTTATACTTCATATTAAAAGGATATAGAATTAAAAAATCTGATGTGGCCAACACATAACCTCTCGCCAGATATTTTACCTGGTTGTACGCATAAAACGAAAAATATTTTTAAATATAAATACATATATTCATGTCTCACTACAAAATAATTCTCACATATATTTGCAAAATCTATGGGATATTTTAAAATAAATTATGTACAATACTTACATTTTCTTTATATTCAATATCCTGAAATTTTCTTTTTCTACTTTCCTTTTCTTTTTCTTTATATTCGTCATTTTTTCGCAAATTCCTTTTATATTCTTTTTTACGTATATTCTTTTCCGTTGTTGACTTTTTTTTTATTTTCATAATCTTCATAATAATATACAAATATTTTTGACAGAGGCATACAAATATTTTTGACAGTGACATTTATGTGTCAATTACAAACATTTGAATTTCTTGCCTTGTAGTAGTTTGATCTGAGATTTTTTACATCAAATTATTTTATATGCCTTTCTTTATCTCTAAATCTATAGAAGATATAATAATGAATTTATATTTATCGAATAAAGAATTTAACGTTCTTTAATATAAGTATTTACATTAATTTTCGATAAATAATATTTAGACGATTTTTTTCTTGTAACTACTACTTCCGGTTGTCCAATTGTTACCAAAACTGACTGGGCTCTTCCCATTATTGTTAGATTGAGGAATCCGTAGTTAAAAATGTCTTAAGTCTCATAGTATTTGAGATATAGTGAATCCAACATCCACACACACATCCCCACACACATACGGACATCATCGTAAAAATGTTATAATCGGATACTAGGGACCTTAAAACGTGCTTATTCATTAAAATCTGGATATGCGATTTTTAGCATGAATACAATACCTCTCTTAGCGAGAGGTAAAAATTATGAGGAAATTAAATTTCATAAAGTAGCCAACTATGGAAATAGCTACTATATTAAGAAAATTCTGATTGAAAGGTGGCAGTGTCAAGTGCAACTGACATATATTTGTGTTATAATTTTTACTGGATCTTTTGCTAGAAACTTTCTGTATGGAATTTGTATAAAATACATACAACTGCCTTAAGTTAATGTACAAGAAATATAATCTTTTGGAAGGAACTTTCTGTATGACATTTCTACAAAATACATAGAACTGACGGAAGGTAATGTGCTGACCACATCATTTATTATTTTTATGAGAAGTGCTTAAAACTTAAAACTCTTCCTACATCTACAACTGATAATTCAATTAAAAATCATATTCGGGAATTGAAAAATTGTTTCTACTCTGTATTAAATGGATGATTTTGTTTATGTTTTGAGCTTTAATTTGCAAATATTTCCCCTCAACAGTAAGAGTGCCGGGACTTCTAGGTACATTGATAAAACCCGCTTACCGGGATCGGATCCACTGCCTTTGGTTTTGGTTTAAGAAAATATGCAGGAAAAACTATTATCAATTTGTAAGATTTTGTAAGAATTTGGGCAAAGCAGAGTTAAAAGATACTATTATGAACAGGTGTAAGATGTAACAGAAAACCTGTGAAAAGGCCTTACTAATATTATCATACCTTTGCATATAATTATATCCCCATATGGCGTGTGATAATAAGCAATATTTCATGTGTGTTGAGCAATGATAACAATGCATTTGGTTGTGAGTCTTCGATGACGGGTTCCATTGCGTAATATTAGTAAACAGAACGAGAATGAGAAACCGTGAAGTCGTGAATTGATTAGTGATGTCCACGTTGTTTTGACAAGTGATGTCTGTAGTGTATACTATACGAGTACTACAACTACACTCAGGTGTCAATAAAGTTTTATTGATCTTGGACTTTGACAGGTAATAAATGGTGTTTGTCGGGATAGCACATAACGGTACGAAAACCCAAAGCAGAGAAGGCCAAATATTACAAAAAAATACACACAGATAGATCTTTAGTCTGCTTAGGAGGAGATAGAGTTACCAAGTTTTCCACAATAAGTATAAGGTATAGAATTATATATATATATATATATATATATATATATATATATATATATATATATATATATATATATATATACATATATATATATATATATATATATATATATATATATATATATATATATATATATATGCCTTACAGATCTACATAACTTTATTGCACAATATTGACCGTAAATAGTTATAGATAGGAAAAAATATGATGTGTCCAACACAATACCTCCCGCCATTTAATTATTATTAATTTAAATATATACAAGGTGTTAATTAAAAAGCGGTCCATAGGCGTTTAACATATGAAATCAGTTTTCCCTTCCGGAAAACTTCCCATTTCTTTTTAGACAAAAATGTTTCAAATAAATGTTGTAAAATAAATAAAATAAATATATCATCACGGCTTATTACCCATTGCTGGGTGTGCCAATCTGCTTTGTACACAAATAAATGTTGTAGAGAATTAAATTCTACACCTAAATCACTAATCAGACTTTTACGTATTTAATAAGCGGTAAAATCCGATTTGAAATTTTAAAAATCTGGTGTGGCCAACACAATACCTCCCGCCATTTACAGCCCGAGTCACAAAAAAGATTAAGTTAATCCTTATGTTTGGATTAGCGAATTTTACACTTTGTAGTTTATTTTTTAAAATATAGTCTAATCTAATCCAAGTAATTACCTTTTTTTAAACCCCTCAACATGATTAAATCCCAATTACAGAGTGGGTTTACATTCACACACATCCATGCCTTAGTTGGATTCGAACCCAGAGTTCCGATGGCACTCATGACATGAGGCGTTGCTCTAACTATTGAGCCATCGGGGCTATAATTAAATGAATATACCCTTACCAAGGGTAACGGGAGGTAAAAATATTACTCATTTGTACTGATAGCAATGGAATTGAAACAAAATTACAAAGAAATACATATCATTTGATAAGTCCTGCACATTTTCATGTACGCACTACACTGAATTTTTACCAAGTTGCTTTTCATTGTGCCAAAATATAGGATCTCGGTAAAAGCCAAATCTGGACTACAAGACGACCCTTATAATGTCGATCGATCTATTATCACTATTATTTTAAATCTAATGAGGTTTCGTGGCCGCGTGCCTGAGTGTCTGGTCGCGAATCTGGGTAACTGGGTTCAATCCCGACCGACGCCAAATATTTCGAATTTTAAATGGCACAAAATTGGCCCCTGTAGTGCACTCTCCACACCAGCAATGATTGCCCGTGAGGTGACGCTTGGTAAAAGCCCGCACGGTACAAATATGTCATCATCATTACCGATATCTGCGTACATCGGGGTACAATGGGTAATATGCCGTGATGATATATTTATTTATTTATTTTATTTATATTTAAAGTAATAGATTTTTAAGACGTTTACTGTGGAGAATAATTGTCGAGTTTTTAGAATACTATAAGGCATTAATTTATAGATTTTTTATAAACTATATATCTATAAGTGTACAGATATTTAAGAAAATGCCCAAAAGCCGATCTATAAGTGATGTCTATTTTATAAATATTCATGATGAAAGATGAACATCTTAATTACGTCAGATGAAACAATAATTAACCCATTAACTGCATCTGAAGACAATCGCTGATGATAGCGTTTGATACGGCTACCACAATGTTAATGTCATGGCTGCAGGCTTAGATAGCAGACCACCTTTGTTCTCTGGGCTGCTGTTGGGATATCTTACCAGATAACCGTGCTATGTATGCTCTGCTGATACAAGACAACACTGCTTATTGCTTTATTCAAATGACTAATATAATCATCTATGAGCCCAAACCCATATTAGTTCGGCTGGTTAACATTTTCAACAAATTAGAAAACCTACGCAAATGGTGAATTTTTTTAACAAATTTCTTTTGACTAATTTCAAATATAGATTTTAAATTTAGAAACATTGAATATGTTATATTGGACAAATCTCTCCAGGATGCACTGCATGTCGATAAAGGGTTAAATGATAAACACTTGTTTGATGTTGCAGATTGTATTATTTATTTCAGTGGCTATCGATTTCGGGCAGGAGACCTTCATCAGGCCGACGCGTCAAAAATAGTTAAAATATACATAATAAAGGATCTTTGAAGGACAAAACCATCCTGTATTGAGAAGAATTGTAATCTTTTCTTTGACATTAACGTTGATATTTGAGATTAAAATCAAAATGCAGGCGATTGGGTTAACAGAATTTTGCGACAAAACAGATTTTGTTAACGAAATTGTTGTGGCAGTCACTATGTGCAGCCAGACAAAAAAAGCAGTTTGAGCACTGTACATATGTAACACAAAACGAAGATGTATACAAGAAATATAATTATAATAAACTTACTTTGAATATTATAGAGCAATTTCTGCTTCTATTCATTAATTGTACAATTTCCGTCTTTATATGTTAGAAAAACGATTTCGTTGTTAGCTGATACTTAGCAGGCCGTTTAGTTATCTGGCGCTAACAGTTGCTACCTATTGAACGTATAGTATGACTGGCGAATGAAAGTTGACGTTTAAATTATTTAATAGATGGGCTTTTAAATGCACCTGTTTTTTTACCTCCCGCTGCCCTTGGTAAGGTTATTATAAAAATTAAAGATTATTAAATTTTCTATAGATTTGCATTAATACTTTTTTTATATATTTTATAGATAAATTTATACAAATATCTATCATTTAAATCCCAGAGCCAACGCTTTAAACAAACAAAACGCAATTATTCAAATGTATGATAAATAATATATAAATGACAGATAAATGTCACTATCAAAGAACTAATCATTTCAAAATAATATTAATAACGTTTTAAAAAGAAAAAAGGAAATAGAACAATAGAAAAGGAATTCAATACAGTTTCCAGGATAAGTAAATATTTAATAAAATAAACGATTCACAAAAATGTTTAAGCTAATCCTCATTTTTGGATTAGTGAATTCTATTCTATCCCGGTATTTAAAATTTAATCATTATTTTATTATAGTTCCGGTATGGCTCAATGCAACGCCTCATGTCATGAGTGCTTTCGGGGCTCTGGGTTCGAATCTCACTAAGGCATGGATGTGTTTGAATGTGAACCCATTCTGTAATTGGGATTTAATCCTGTTGAGGGGTTTAAAAAAGGTAGTTACTTGAATTAGATTAGACTATATTTTAAGAAATAAACTGTCAAAATTAGAGTAAAATTCGCTAATCAAAAAATAAGGATTAACTTAATCTTTTTTGTGACTCGGGCTGTAAATGGCGGGAGGTATTGTGTTGGCCACACCAGATTTTTTATTCAAGTATCGTAGTCGTCCAACTATTTAAAGCAAGGCATAGTAATGTATTCCTGTGATTTCCTATTCTTGTTAAGGTTTTCAAAAGAAACCACATCTATTAAATAATTTAAACGTCAACTTTTATTCGCTAGTGATACCATACCTATTTTATTCCTAACACCCATGCACATTTTCCAGTGGTATTGTTCTATATGTCTTGCAAGATAAGTTTTACTGTATGCACTGCAATAGATTTTTACGAAGTTGCTTTTCATTGTGCCAAAGTAAAGGGTTTCGGTAGAAACTAAATCAGGACTACAAGATGACCTTTACAAAAAGGGTCAAACTATTATCATCCAGTCCGTTGTCAAACGTATGAAAGTTGTACGTTTAGAAACATATACGATCATGAAACGGACGCTGGAGAATATCAAAATTTCATTTCATACGTTTCGAACGCCTCAAACGTATACGTTAAGATTCGAGAATAGAGGCCAAGTCATTTAGCCCAGAGTTCTTTTTTAACTTTTAAGTTTAGTAGCTGAAAGAATTTTGTAGAAATTTTTAACTATTTGTGTAGATAGATTTTATAATTTGTTAAAAATGAAAACCCACCGAAATAAATAATAATTTAAATAATAGTAGAGAGTATTTTAAAAATCCTAATTGTCTTTAACATTTAGTAGATAAATTTTTAACTTTTCGTGTTTGCAACTTGTGAATTTTAACTTCTTAAAGGTGAGTGTACTGTAACAAACAAAATATATATAGGTAATCCTTGGTAGCATTTTAATTTACGAAGGAAACTTTCCTGCAAAGTTTTACTAGAAAAATATCGTGAATTCAACTGTTTTGAACTGCCAAACAGTCGGAAAGAGTTATAGAAAGTCTCGCGTTCCGTCTTCCCAGACCCGGACCCCAGAAAAATTCACAAGAAGGATCATAAACTTCTTCATAATTCTCTCATTGAGTTCAATCAACTCAAAACGAGATGAATTTTTCAAAGGAGCAATGGTTATTGAGATAGGGACATAATCATTAAAATGACGAAGAAATTAATTTTAATTTCTTTTATGGAAGTCCATCTCTGACGGAAAAACATAGATTGTTTTCCAGAAAAACATCTATCAGAAGAGACAGAATTCGGAAAGTACGGTGAACTTTCGTATAGGTCAGTAAATATACAGCATGACTCATAAGTCACTTACCACTTTTATTTTATTATTTAAACACTGACGAGTGAACGGCTTGTAAAGCGTATTTGTATATGTTGGTGAAATTGAGGGTGTTCGCAGTGGCGGATTTAAGGAAAAAGGCCTAAGGCGCGAAAGTATTTCAAGCGCGCAGGTCTATTTTTACCTTCCGTCACCTTTAGGTAAGGAAGGTATTGTCTTTGGTCAAAAAATTCGATGAAGACTTTTTAATGAATAAGCATGTTTTAGGGTTCCTAGAATACGATTTTACTATTTTTACTATGATGTCTGTATGTATGTATGTATATGTGTGTGACGATTTTTTCGGATCGCATAACTCCAAAATCACCTGTCCAAAATTTATAATTTTTGCGTATTTCCTTATCATCGATGATATTCTCAAGAGAAACCGAGTTGCATATTTCACGAGTCCGAATTTATCATATCACAAGCTTATATTTAATGAGAGAATATAATGAATTTTTGAGACACATTGTGCGTGCTGGTAACCTAAGTTTTCATATATTGCTTTACAACATGGTTAATTTTACAATTGCCTTAATATTTTCATCGTTGTTGATATCAAAAACGATTACCGCACATTTTATACTCAAAATTAACTGTTAAGTCCGCCACGCACTTGAGCGACGCGAAGAGCGGCGAAGCGAAGCGAAGAGAAGTTTTTTCATTCAATGTATTTGTATGTGAATAGTCGCTTTGTTGCTCTACTCTTCGCTGCTCTAAAGTGCGCGTATACACATTATAATACATGGAATGAAAAAACTTCCCTTTGCCGCGCTTCGCTTCGGTCGCTGAAGTGCGCGTTGGCCTTTAATGTTGTAAATAAAGAAAATTAATCACCTAGTAACGAATATAAATAAGGTGATAATTTCTTTGTTTTTTATCATTGCTGTGATAGACATGTAACTAGAGAGATTCTGAATGTTAATTGGCGGAAAACATGTCACGTGACCAATGAATTATATTCTCATATAATATATCATGTGGTAAATTTTTGCCAGAAAAATTTTCAGATTGTTACGAGAGCCATTTGCCTAGCATTTATTGAGTGACATTGACAAAAAAAAATCACGAGTTGTCAAACGAGTGATTTTTGATCAATGTCACGAGATAAATTGACAACAGGCTCGAGTAACGCAATCAGAAAATTTTTCCAGGATAAAATTTAACCACGAATGGTATTCGGGGGACTATTTCCAAAATAAAAATCAGGTAATCATATATATAATTTTTTTCTTGACAAAAATCTTCTGAATTTTTATTTTGTTTAGAGGTAGCTATTATGTTCCAGTTTGCTTTTTCAACGTTTTAAATAGATTCGAATCGATTCGTTTTTAATAAAAACTGATAACACTGAAAATATACAGACTTTGACGGGTAAGTAAACAATATGTTTCTAAAACGTCAAAATTTTTTCGCTTATCAAAACTCACTTATTTGTAAAAGTACGACATCTTATTGGCTTAAAGGGTGCGAAAAAATTTTTGTGACGGTGTTTTGTCGAAATGAAACTTGGTAACTAGGTAGAATCCTGAGTTTGGATTGGTTTATATATTTATGAGTTTAGAGGTAGGTATTAAGTTGCAGTTTGCTTTTTCAACGTTTTAAATAGATTCGAATTGATTCGTTTTTAATAAAAACTGATAACACTGAAAATATACAGACTTTGACGGGTACGTAAACAATATGTTTCTAAAACGTCAAAATTTTTTCGCTTATCAAAACTCACTTACTTGTAAAAGTACGACATCTTATTGGCTTAAAGGGTGCGAAAAATGTTTTGTGACTGCGTTTTGTCGAAATGAAACTTGGAAACTAGGTAGAATCCTGAGTTTGGATTGGTTTATACTTATATTTATGAGTGAAATAGTCATTAAAATAGCAAAGAGACTATGCATGTGATTGGACTACATTTTTTTTTCGATTTTTTGAGCCGGGCCAATATGGTAAGTCCGACTCGGCATAACTTTGCCAAATGATCGGCTCGAAAATTAAAAGATCCGATTCGATGATCGCCTCGTAATCGGGTCGGGCCAAAGCTAAAGATC
Source organism: Harpalus rubripes (assembly GCA_963082715.1). Classification (NCBI taxonomy): domain Eukaryota; kingdom Metazoa; phylum Arthropoda; class Insecta; order Coleoptera; family Carabidae; genus Harpalus; species Harpalus rubripes. Next base: position 1,588,066 of record OY720453.1, on the reverse strand, counting down.
GAATACATTCCTATACGCGACATATTAATTAAATTAAATATCAAGAATGACCACTTCACATTCGCGACTAGAAACTAAATCTATTTACGGTAAAATTGCATCAACATTATTTTACTTGTAACGAGTAATATTTACCTGGGGCATGTTTCTCAAAAAATACGGGACTAGTATTACTATTACCTACACTAGTAATACTAGTGAAGTTTACTAGTTTTTGTTTCTGAAATATACAAGTGTAAAATACTAGTTACAAGCTGGGAACTAGTATTTACTAGTGTATTTGACAAAAATACTAGTATTTTGTTTCTCAAAATGTGACCCTGATATATTTCTAGTCTTTGCCTTGTCTACTCAACCCGAAGCATGACAAGTTTGACAGATTTTTGTCCATCCATTTGAATTTAACTGCTTTAGACAATTTATTTAGAGAATGCTCCAAATAGAATACCTTCAGCATCTCGAATCATCCCAAAAATAGTTAATTTCGCATCCAGTGTAGACATTTTTATTGAAAAATAATTTAATTTCAAATTGAAACACTTGATAATGTCAACGTCAGTCAAAAA